>BLSH010256307.1:624809-637959 GCA_018402905.1 Glandirana rugosa
CCCCTGTCTGACTGGAACAAACTAAATTGATACGAGGAATTCGAAGCGGGTAATAATTGTGTTAAACCGGTGTACGTGACAAACAGTACCCTGTGATGTACGTTACGTTACGATGAGAAGAACCCCGTAGGTTTCCACAGGATCCAGGATATCACATTTGACGATATATACTTTTCACGGCCACGTTACACACGATACTCAAAGGAAACCAGATTTTGGCAAGTTAATATGTCAGGTAAATTTTAGAACATACGTTTATACATACGTGATATTCCTCGTGGACACTCGTGATATTATTCGTGAAACTTTTTTACCGTTGACATTTCGTACAATAATTACATATAGTGCATACATATTTGCATACAAGATTTTAAATGGACTGTATAATTGAACGGTTTTAGACCAAAGGAAACTCATAGCACACATTGCACCGGCACTTTTCATATATAGCAGTTTACACTATAGGACCTAGGACACCTTTGGATGCCCCAAGAAGAGTAGCATTGCATTGCATGTAGTGTCCCATGACAAACAGTGCATGTGGCCAAATTGTGTTAATAATGGGCGAAGCTTAAGGAGCATAGTTAAATCAAACAAGGTCAGTCTGTCCCCCAGTACAGTCCCCCCAGGTCAGTCTGTCCCCCCGTAAAATCCCCCCCAGGGCAGTCTGTCCCCCAAAATGATCCCCCCAGGTCAGTCTGTCCCCCAGTATAATGCCCCCCCCCCCCACCAATATAATTAAAAGCACTGAAAGCTGACGCGTGGGGAAAGGGCGATAGGAGGACTGGTGTCTGGGTTTCAAGTAGACTGAAACCCGGACACAGCATCTAAAACCCGGGCTGTCCGGGTGAATCCCTGACAGGTGGCAACCCTAGTGCTAGCTCATGGTGTCTTGAAAGCTGGGTTTTGGACAGTCAGGAGGCACCATTGTGCCTTCTCTACCTGTGGCAACAGAACGATCACACAGATTACAGAGAAAAAAAAATATTTACAGCCCTGCTTTCAGCATTTTAAAGGCATAATTGGGGAGATGTGCATTTATTACAGAGATGTACTAAAACTGCTGTTTTTTACGCTTATACTCAGTGACTTCAGTAGGAAAATTACGTAACTAACTCTGCATGGCAACATGAGTCAGTATTGTAGAACTTTCAAAGTGTCAGTCTGGGATCAAGATAAGTGCTATCAAGATAAGTACTGCCTATTGAGAAGATAAACTTGAACTACTCTAACGCTAACCCTCAGGCTGGGTTCACACATGCTGCGGCTCACAGCAGGGGGTCCAGTGCATCCCTGTTTACCGATTCAGGTGCGAATCAGGGCCAAATTTTTGCCTGAATTCGCACCTGAATTCGGAACCAAAGACGCACAGGACCCTTTCCAAATGCAGACCACTGCTGCCCCGGAGCTGTGTGAACCGGCTCCATTGCGAGACATGCACACTCTCCTATCATTCGAATTGGATGCAGGGACACCCGCATCCAATTCGCGTAGGGGTGAAGCCAGCCTCAGGCTAGATTCACATTCTTAATTCTTAATGGCACCCCAATGCAGCTTGCTAATGTGTGCTCTTTCACACTTGCCAAAATACATGGTAGCAGGGTACCATGAGCTTTAGGGGGCACGTTTTAAAAGAGGATCATGAAGTTATTTTGTGCAATTTTTCAAGCAAAACTGCACAAAAACACACACATCATCATACCTACATAATGCAATAAATATGATTACATATATTTATGTTTATTTAATAGGTGTTCACAAAATAATCTACTACAAGAACCTAGTTTTGATTAATGAATCAATCTTCTGTTTTAGTTATCGAAAAAACAAAGAACATTTTACAATGAATAAAAATATTGTCAAATTGAATAACTATTGACAACAGCCCTCAACTATATCAAGACATAAAACAGCTTATATCTACATAGCTATACATATGGCTGTGATTATAGGAAATGCATTATCAACTCTCAGCAAAGACAAAGTCACTTACCTATCCCGCACTCTGTACACTCATAGGGCTCCTGTCCATTACATTCCTCACAACTTGAGTGGCAGTTCACACACTGAGCATTAAGGACAAACTGTCCATTGGGACACAACATGGCTGACGAATGGCCACATAGGTGCAGGAGAAGAAGTGCAAAGAAACATACTTTTGTTGTTGACTTCATTTTCCCCTCACAAAGTTCCTTTGCCAGTCTCCGGCTGACTAACAGGTGTGTTCTGACAATGGACAGGGAGTGAGGTTTTCCTCTCAAAGAAATCAGTTACCAGTATGAAACAGGAGCCCCAGACTGGTCAAACCGGTTTGCCTTTCTCTTCCATGTTAGATCAAATTCCAGAATTATCCATGGAAAAAAAACATGCCTGGAAAGGGTATTTTAGCTGCTAATCTCGTCTTCTTGTTTAGTACCAGACGTGTAGATGCTCCAGATTAAAGTCTCCTTCAGAAACCAAGACTCTTCTGTTCAGCTATATCATGAGTTGTCATAATAATATCTACAAAATAATTAACCTTTTACTGCGTATTTTCTATAAAAAATCTTTACATTTTCATTAGATTCTACAGGCGTTCCCCGGGTTACAAACAAGATAGGGACTGTAGGTTTGTTCTTAAGTTGAATTTGTTTGTAAGTCGGAACAGGTACATTTTTTAAGTGTAGCTTCAGCCAAAACAATTTTTAAGCTTTTTGTATAGCATAGGGAAGGGGTAACACCCCTGTAATGTTTGTTTTGCTGTCTATGTTTCTGTTCAGAAGATTTCACCTCACTTCCTGTCCCAATGATAATTGGATTTTGAAAATTTTGGGTTGTTGTGGAAACAAGGATTGGCGATAAAGCATCAATGGGGACACCTTTTTCCCATAATAACTCTTACAGGAGTGAATTTCCCTTCCTTGGGGGAGATTTCCTCTCACTTCCTGTTGTCTCCCTCAGTTTGTAAGTAGGAGTCGTTTGTAAGTCGGATGTTTGTAACTAGGGGACCGCCTGTATTTGTAACTGTTTGATTATTTTATATTTTAATGCCTAATACAGCAAAAATAAAAATCAATTACAGGTGTGCTTAAAAATTTCAGTATAAATCTGCTACCCTCTACTGTCTGTATTTGTAAATAGCTTTTGCTTATTAACCACTTGACCTCCGGAAGATTTAACCTCTTCATGACCAGGCAATTTTTTTCGATACGGCACTGCGTTACTTTACCCGCTTGCCGACCTCCCTATAGTAGTTTATAAGTGATCCTGCACCTCCGGGTAGGAGGCGCAAATGCACGCCACCACTGGCTTACTCCTGCTGTGATTACACACAGCGGGAGCAGGTCATTGTTTACAGCAGACTCAATGTCCACCGGCACCCGTCGATCATCCTGTGACAGTGTTGCCAACCGCCAGTAAATTTACTGACAGTTTGTAAAAATCAGTGATTTTTAGAACTGTCTATAGATATCAGGGTCTGATAATTTGTCATGCTGTGCTGACTTTTTAAGTGTAAACTGGGCAAACTACTTGATAAGGGTATTGTCAGTGTTTCCATGTTGTGTTTAAATATCAATTGTCTTAGTTTTTAATAAGAGTTCAGTTATTTTTCAGGTTGCCAGTAAAAAATGTGCTCTGCCAGTAAGATTTTCCATGATTTGCCAGTAAAAAATGCTGCGGGAGGTTGGCAACACTATCCTGCAGAGAGGCAGAACGGCAGTCTGCCTATGTAAACAAGGCAGATTGCCGTTCTGACAGGAGGGAAGGCATGGATCCTGTGTCTCTGCAAAGCAGGGACTCGGATCCACGTATTCCCCTAGTAAAATCACCTCCCACACTGTAATAAAACACAGGCTAGGCACACAGTTAACCCTTTGATCGCCCCTGATGCTAACCCCTTCCCAGTCAGTGTCATAGGTATTGTGACAGTGCATATTTTTAGCACTGATCATTGTAATAATGTCACTGGTCCCCAAAAAAGTGTCAAAAGTCAGTTAGTGTCTGATTTTTCACCGCAATATTGCAGTCCCACTATAAGTCGCTGATTGCCGCCATTACTAGTAAAAACATAAATAAATAAAAATTCCATTAATATGACCCATTGTTTGTAAACGCTTTAACTTTTGTGTAAACCAATCAATATCTGCTTATTGGGATTTTTTTACCAAAAATATGTAACAGAATACATATTGGCCTAAACTGATGAAGAAATTTGATTTTTTTTACATTTTTTTATTGGATGTGTTTTGTAGCAGAAAATAAAAATGTTGTGTTTTTTTGTCAAAATGTCTGTCCTTTTTTGTTTATAGCGCAAAAAAATAAAAACCAAAGAGGTGATAAAATACCACCCAAAGAAAGCTCAATTTTGGATAAAAAAGGACATAAATTTTATTTGGGTACAGCATCGCGTGACCGCACAATTGTCAGTTCAAAAACGCAGTGCCGTATCTCAAAAAATGGCTTGGTCATGAGGGGGGTAGATCTTCCGGAGCCAAAGTGGTTAACTGACAATTGCATGGTCATATGACACTGTACTCAAATAAAATGTATGTAATTTTTTTCCCCACAAATAGAGCTTTCTTTTGGTGGTATTTGATCACCACTGCATTTTTTTTAAAAAAAATACTATTTTTAACACAATTTTGAACAAAAAAACAATATATTTTACATTCTGCTAGTTTAACTGCAGCTGCCCATAGCTTCTTGAGCGTGTATCTAAATCCTTGTGACAGACTAATCTCAACCCTGTTGTTATTATTTCACATGCACAGTGCCAGATAACTAGGTCTGTCCTACTGTATGTGTGTGTAGGGGTCCCCTTGCTGTATGTTAGTAGGTGAACCTGTTTATTGCAATATAGTTTCTATGCAGCTCCTACTATTTTAGTTAACCCTGTCCCTTCTGTTTGAGTTTCAATAGCTACATTTAGCTCAGGGCTTAAAGAGGAACTGCAGTCTGCTCACATAATTTGTAATATAAACATCTTCACCATTCTGCAGCTTCCCTCCAACCACGTTGCATATTATTTTATATATACTGTGATTTTTTTACTTGCCAAATATGTTGCAGAAATCTCCCTCCACTGAATCAGGCTGCAACCATTTTAACTGTGGGCAGCTGAAGCTGCTACCTGTTCACTTCCTGGATTTACACAAACACACAGAGGCACACCTCCAGCTCTACATCTCTAAGTGGCCCTCTTATGACTCCCCCCCCCCCCTTCCTGGCAAACTCTCACAAGAGTTAGAGAGAGCTGTGCATGATGTCATACGCCTAGGCTTTTTACCAGACAAGAAATAGGAAGTGGGCTGTATAAAGAATTTACTGGCAGAAAAAAATGTTTTACTATCCAAAGTTAAAACAACAAGGGCATAAGATTTAATAGATGAAAAGATAAAAAAATGACTGAAGTTCTGCTTTAATAACCAGCATTGGCTATAGACATGTTAGGCATCCGATGGCCACAGTAGTTAGCAGTCTGGGTGCATGACAGATTAGACACCTCTAAGGACTTGTGGAGTAGATAGAGAGACAGTGCCACAACACAGTTTCTGCTGGTGCAAAGTTGCATTCAAGGCTGGTTGGACAAGGGCTGGAGTGTCTCCTCTTCACCACAGATCTTGTCTTCAGGCTTCCAACACCAAGACAAATGATGCATTGTGCTCATCCTCAAGGGCCCCTGCAACTGGACTTCGCTGCAACATTCAACTGAAGGTATCTCTATTATAACCATATATACTGTATACCCGGGTATATGTGCACAATTCCAGCAGGACTCTTGTTGGGTTCTGTACTCATAATACCTGTTTGTACATTGGGTGTATGTACTACTATTAATCTTTTCTTAAAGCTAGTATTATTCCCATACTAGTGTGCATCTATATACTTATGTAATGTAATGTAATATGCTAGTTGCAATAGTTTACTGCTCCCAATTACTTTGATTAGATTATTGGTTACAGGAAAGGGACACCCCCCCCCCCCCCCCGGTCACAGAGTCCCTGTCTTGGGTGGAAGCACTGCCACCTTTGTTATCGAACCCACTCTCCCACTTTGCTGTTTCTCTTATTTACCTACAGGTTTAGCGCAAACTCCTTTTTGAGGAGGACCATTTGTTATAATCCCCAAAAAGAGAGCTACAGTTGTCAGTACTACACGGTGCTTCAGACAAGAAGGGAGGCTGGGCAGACACTTACAATACAACAATCCCAGCATTTGTTATTGACACATGTTCCAAAACTTTTGATCTTTCTTCCATAGAAACAGAACAGTGCCTAATATCACAGAGATTTTACAAGTCAGTCCTCTGAAGTAGATGTTATCTCATTACCTGATCAGTTGAGGTTCTGGCAAGTGATGCTTAGATCAGGTACATGACTTGCTATGATCAAGCTGTGTATTACTGGTCAGAGTCTAGAAAAGTATCCAACATTTCCTGGTATGTTAAAATCTGTTCAGACATCAGTATTTCTTCAGCTCTTTTTTGCTTCAAAATAAGAAAATCACCAGCTACTAGTACTGATTTTTTAATTAATTTATTAACATTTGTAGGGCAGCGGATGTTGACCATATATTTGTTGTCAACTTTCAGGTAGTCACAAACATCCACACTCTGAAAGTCCCTTTCAAATGCCTTATGTAAATTCTTTAGCACTTCGGGAAAGAACAGAACATAGGCTTCCAACTGCATTCCCAGGATAATTGATGCAAAAAGCAAACAGTTGGGGACCAAGAGAAGATCTCAATCCCAACTGATCAGACTTTTCATTAATGTCTGGTGTTCCAGTGATGTGTGCTGTAATCTTTATGTAGGGGGACTTCTATTCTCCTGGAAGGGGTACCCTTATTACAGTCTCCCAAATCATCCAGTGCTCCCATGTATTCAATATGGACTTGGAAACTTACCATGATACATAAGGCCCAGCAGTCATCTTCAGACACTGGGAGCCTAAACCCTCCCATGTCAACCATAGGTGTACTTAATCCCTTGGCAGAGGTCCCATCATATTTCTCAGCTCGTGCTCCCAAGAACACACAAACCTCTTAGATCTCAGTCTGACCCATACTTCTCCAGACAGGTTACCACAAATAGGCAGAACAAACATAAAGCTCTTAACTCACCTTTGCCTCTCTTTCAAGGAGTCACACCTAGTTACTGTTTAACAGAAAATCTGTACTAACAAGAACGTCTCTGAGACAACAAAGATGTACATCCAAACTACAAGGCTAAACAGTAATTCATCAGAAGATCCTAATGCCCATGCATTCTTCTGCTCCAGTCTCTTCCACTGCCTTTGTCCCCTTCTGGGGGTAGCCCCACTCCCCCAAGGGGAGGTGAAGTCCATGGAAATTCATATTTTGTTCAAATAGTCTAGCTCCCCATAAATAATTTCTCCTCCATCTGCTCCTCCACTGTTCAACAAACCACCCTAACTCCTCCCACCATGCCTTATAACTGCCCAATTCAGGAATGTTGAATGATAGCAGCACTCCAGGAGTGACAAAAAGGGACCACCCCTTAAAGGTCCCTACATTTATGCCCAAAACAGCATCCACTTATAGTGCAAACCTAATTAACAATGGATATATTGTTCTAAAATATATCGTTACCCTTACACCCTTACATTTCCTTTTAGCTTTGTTCTTGCCTTAGGCCAGTGAACGGTAATACTCTTTTGTGCAAATTCTACTTTTTGTCCTTACCTGTTTAAAATACGTAATTCTAAAAATGTCCCCAATATTGTATGATATGTGTCTAGAGGTCTATGTGTGCTGTGCATTCTAGGAAGAGCACTGCAGAGAAAGAATGGTAACCTACATTATCTGAGTATTTAAGTGGTTCCACCAGCATCTACATCCCTCTCCAATTTTGCAGCTGGACATAATTGGGAGAAAGTAGCAGTTAGAGAAAATGACGAATTTATTAGAACTTGTATATATCCTATTTTATTCTAGAATTTACATGCTGGCCAATCTGCAATTGAATTAAGATCTAATTGTTCAATTTGAAAATGCTCTTTGTAAGAACTAAATTCACTAAGCAGGAGTTAGCCTATTCACTTCTAGTTTTCCATCTCTTGGATTCAAAATTACAAATTTTGCTAAAGGTTATGAAAAGTAATAAGCAAAAGGTGTAGAATGCCAGATATGGAATCCTGTGCTGGCACTGATTTTTTTACTATTTGGTGAGCTTTATTAGCCACTTAAAACCACATTAACACATTGAGAATTTGTACTGCAACTTGGTAAAGCATACATATTGCATTTAGTGCAACCTACTTATCCTAAGTGCATTTTATGATGAATGCAGCCATTAAAAATGGACATAGACTCTAAATGAGAATTAGATTTTACATCTTAATCAATCACTGTGGGGTTTTTTAACCTCAGGTGCCCTGTGAAACATACATGTTCTCATATGATCTGATGAAGCAAACCTCATGCTATTAGAAACAATGGGGGTCATTTACTATATCGCAATTATGCCTTCGCGCAAATTTTAACGCGCAGAATCACAAATTTGCGCTAATTAGCGCGAAAATGGAATTCACTAAAGCCCTGAGGGAGAAAATAGTCCCAGAATCAAATTCCCTATAACGCCCAAACAGCAGTGACTGACTAAAAAACTAGTCGTGGTAGAAGCAAGGGAATTGCACATGGAAATAATGTTTAGAGCATGATACGATCACCTAAATTGTTTTTAAAAATGTAGTATCTTGTTTGATGATGATATGCTTTTAAATTGTTTAAAAAAGTGATATATAACCTGAAATATCATTGAAAGTCTGAAAAGAGCCAAATTCCCCCTTTTTTCCTGACTATTCATCAGCACAACTGAGTATGCTCAGACAAGAAAATTCCCTCATTTTAACTCCCATGCTTTTTTTAGAGGGCGGTATAGTAAATTCGCAAATTCACACTTGTCTATAATGTCTTTTTGAGAAGGAAACTTCGCGTTGGCTAATATGCCTTCTTGAGAAGCCCAATGCAAGTTTCAGCCATTGATTCTAATGGTACAATTGTAACTTCCCTAAAGAAATTCTTTTCATGTTGAGATGAAATGTATCTTTCTCTCAAACAAATTGTCCCTGCAACAATGTTGCTATTTCATCATCTAATTTGTTTTTAAAAATGTTACAATGTTCAATCTTCTCATGTTTTTCCCTGTCTTTTGCTTGTTGCTGTCCATCTCATAAAAATCTTTTCCTAAACTCACACAGGTATCTTCACAAAGCACAAAGAATAAATAATAATAAATAATAATAATAATAAATAATATAATAAATAATAATACAAATAATAATAATAATAATAATAATAAATAATAATAAAAAAGCTGTTGCAATAATATCACTGTTTTACACTTCAAGCATCACCAAATAGCACAGAATAAACTCCAGACTGATGTAATTCCACCACCTATATGTGCAGATAAATGCAGTATATGTGTATTTATGTGTATTTATGTGTATTTATGTGTATGAGGGTTGCACACCCGGCAGACTGGTGGCTAACAGCTTAACGCTTCTACCTAGGACCATAGAGGTTCTGGATTTGCATCCTGAGAATATCACTTCATGTAGAGAGGTTTTCTGTTCTCATAACCCATGTCCTTACCAAAATTATGTCTACATGTAGTATTTATGTGTAGGAGGGTTCCACCACTATTGAAAATTGTGTCACATGTTTTCTATGGGCAAGGACTATAATCAGCCTTAACATTTCCCATCCAGCAATAATTGCAGTTTCTTACCAAGGCAAATGCCCCAAAAATGAGAGATGTTCTATAGCAGAATGCTCACAGTACTGAGTCATAACAAAGCTTCAAAACAGATGGCATATGCCAGAAACAGGTTGTTCAATGGTTATCCAACCTTCCACAGCACATCTGCATTGGTTCATTTATTGCACCCCTGAGACTTAGGACTGTTTGACATCACAGCAATGGATGCTCCATGAATGTGGCTAAGGGCGTAGCACTTCTGCTGAGCAAAGCTGGGGTTCATAGGTTCAAATCCCCAACATGCTATGTCCTGTAGAAAGGCTGTCAGCTCTTCCTGTGTTGTTAAACATAACTCATGTCCTTCCCCAAGTTTTATATAACTGTAGCATTTATGTGGACGAGGTTTCCACCACCATTGCAAATCTTGCACAATCTGCGATCTTGCCAAAAGTATTGGGACACCTGCTTTTATACACACATGAACTTTAATAGCATCCCAGTCTTAGTCTGTAGGGTTCAAATTTGATTTAGTCAAGCCTTTGCAGCTATAGCAGTGCAGGGACCTTTTTTTCCTGCACCAGAATCAGGTCACATGGGTGTTCTCACTCCTGCAATCCGATTCCTATCGGAATCCACAGTTAGCACTGCGATCTATGAACCAATCTGGGGGTGTCATTAATATTGTACTGACACCCGCAGCGGTTCACAGAAATCAGTGTGAACTGCCTGTGGGAGAGGTGCAATGCAGGAACCGGTGCTGAAATCATGCTGGATCCTGCATCGCGCCAATGTGAACCTGGGCTAAGGCCGCTTTCACACTTGTGTGACCTGAAAGTCGCATGACTTTACCGCGATTTGTTGCAATTTTTTGATGTGATTTTGATGTGACTTGAAGCAATAGCTGTGTAATTCTGAGGTCTATCGACCTCGAGTTGCTTCAAAGTCGGAATACTTTGAAGTCGCACAGATATGAATGGTGCTCATTGGAAATTATCTTCAGTCCCCTTTCACACTTGTGTGACTTTTCCTGCGACTTGGGACTGCAAAGTCATATGACAAGCCGTTCCCCATGATTTTCAATGAGTACCATTCATATCTGTGCGACTTCAAGTTGCAGTGACTTCAAAGTAGTCCATGCACTACTTTGGTCCGACTTTGATGCGACTTGAGGTCCATAGACTTCAGGATTACACAGCTATTGCTTCAAGTCACATCAAAATCACTGCAAAACATTGCATCAAAACATTACGGCAAATCGTTGTAAAAACACACAAATTTCAAGTCGCACAAGTGTGAAATACTAACCCCTGTAAAACAACCCCACAACATAATCCCCCCTCCTGATTTGGACCAGTGCACAAAGCAAGGTCCATAAAGACATGGATGAGTGCGTTTGGGGTGGAGGAACTTGACTGGCCTGCACAGAGTCCTGACCTCAGCCCGATAGAACACCTTTGGGATGAATTAGAGCGGAGACTGCGAGCCAGGCAGACTCATCCAACATCAGTGCCTGACCTCACAAAAGTGCTTTGGGAAGAATGGTCAAACATTCCCATAGACACTCCTAAACCTTGTGGACAGCCTTCCCAGTTGAAGCTGTTATAGCTGCAAAGGGCGGGCCAACTCAATATTGAACCCTACAGACTAGGACTGGGATGCCATTAAAGTTCATGTGCGTGTAAAGGCAGGCGTTTTGATAATATCGTGTGGGCTAACACATTTGCAAATTATAAGTGTTCTTGTTTATCAGGTGCAATCACTTTGAGTTAGGCAGACATGAACAGACAGATTGAATGACACTGGTGGGCGTGTACTTCCATTGGGCGTGTCGGTGTGCAATACAACCTATGTTATATGATTTACTGCATTAGAGGAGGTTGGTTTGCCCTGCGAAGAGGCCGTGTTATTTGCTGTGGTTTTTGGGGGAGTAGGGCTGATATTTTGCATAATGACAAATGCCCCACTTTGGCTGTTCGTTGAAATTCTTGTGCATTTTGTCCATCAAAAGTGTGGCTTTGCTGTCAGTGTTGTGTATTGTTGCTGCTGACCATGCATTCATGGTTTGGGAGCATCTGCTGACCTTCTACTCTTTCTAATCATGTACACAGAAATGCATCTTCCAGCAATACCGTCACCAATGTATGTTTGTGGAATGTGGGGCAGTGGGTGGTCATGTTTTGGAATATGTGTCTTTTTAATATTTTGTATTTTTTTTTTTTTTTTTTTTAAGAATGACTGACTGTTTTTTTGTAATTTGGTATAATCTTGCAGCTAAACATTTGTTGGTGGTTGGTGTCTGTTGAGAGTAGTTGTACTATGAAATGTGTAGTCTGCTAAACACTGTGAAATTAAAGCTATGTCCACTATAAGGCCTGGAAAATTTGGAGATTGTAAGCTCCTATGAGCAGGGCCATTAGATCCCAATTGCTAATTGCTTGTCTAAATGTAAAACCTAATATACTAATGCCACTAAATGAATGTAAATAATTGTGTTGCTGTGCAAATAAATGTAAATTCTGGAGCTATTTTTTTTTTTTTTTCCAATAAAGCTTTATTGAAAATTTCAATGAATACAATCAGTAGTATGTGAAGTTTCAAAACATATGTAGCATCTGGTTATCACATGGCTATGTGTTCAATACAGAACTATTTGAATAACAGATATTAATGAACATTTTGTAACAATAACAGTTAATTATCACTATATATTGCGGTGTTGATATCTGATAAGTAATCTTTGAGTTTATCTGGGTTGGAAAGGTGGGATGTCTTTGGTCAATCGGTGATTGTCAATTGCAGATTGTCAAATGTCAGACGGTCTTGGAGTATGGTGTTGTGTAAGAAGTTCAGGGTTATTTACCATAAATTATTGTAATCGTCTGAGGCTTTGAACTGGGTCCATTTATTCCATATACTGTGGAATTGTTGTGCGTTCTCTCTTTTGATTGCTAAAGTTTCCTCCATATCGTAAATTGTGTTTATCTTTATTAACCATTCCTTTATGGTTGGGGAGTGTGTTGTTTTCCAGTGTAGTGGTATCAAGGCTTTTGCTGCATTAAGCATGTGTCTTATCAGGGATTTTTTGTATTTTTTGTATGTGAGACTATGGACATGTAAAAGGCATATGGCCGCGTCAAATTTGATCTTAGTGTCGGTGATTTTCACTATCCAGTTAATAACTTCTGTCCAGAATTTCTGGATCTCACGGCAAGACCACCAAATATGGACAAAGGTGCCTATCTCATCTAAGCATCTCCAGCACTTATCCGATTCTACTGGTTTCCACCTTTTTATTTTCTCAGGTGTGATATACCAATGATTTCTGATTTTGAAGGATATTTCCTGCATTTGAGTGCTCAATGAGCATTTATGGGTGAAGACGCATGCTTTCTCCCATTGTGCTTCAGAAATTTGGATGTTCAAATCTTTTTCCCAAGTAGATTTGTG
>BLSH010256307.1:640888-660177 GCA_018402905.1 Glandirana rugosa
GGATCTATCTCTGTTTTGCCTAACGACAGTCTCCTTGAATCAACGGAACCTGTATTATATGACAGTAAATGTATCTAATTGTAACAAATGAACCAGGTTCCGTTAATATAATTCTTAGCAATTGATGTATCTCGGTTCCCCCAGAGCAGGTGTCTTTTATTTCGCAGAGATATGGAATATCTTATTTGTTGCTATTATAAGAGTATTTTGTTAACCTAACCCATTTTCCCATTTCTCTCCTCCTCCTTATCTTTTTATCTCTTTTTAAACTTTTACTCTCTTCTTTTTTGCCACCTGCTCCGGGTACGCCGCTGTAACAACATAACAGGTCCAATATTGTAGTCAAGGTTCTTGGGATGAGTTGGATAAGTTGTATCAAGATTAGCATGGGAATAGCGCCCTATGCGCATCACTCCTATTTAGGCGGAGCTTTGAATATGTGTAGAAGCGTTAAGCTAGATGGTATGTAATTTCTCGTAACTAGTATATCAACAATATTGAACGTATTTAAACTTACATCAACTTATAAACCTTGGAACTGATGTTATAACCTGGACAATACAACAATGTCGCCGCATGGGCCTCGTCCACCGTTTTTTCTTCTCTCATTTTCAAATTTTTCTCTATTTTTCTATTCCTCCTCCTCTCTTTACCCTTTTACCCAATCCAATTGTTTTATGAGAATATTATCGTTGTTTATTCTATAAGGTATAGAGACGCTTTATTTTCTGTGGACGAGACCCCCTTGGCTCTATGTAGTTAACGATTCTTAATATAATTGCCTTGGACCAAGTAAACAATGTTAATCTATGTAAATGACAGTATATTATGTCCAAGGCAACTAAGTTCCTCTGACAGCAATCCGTTTTGTCTCTATCTAGGTTTCATGAACCAATCAGTGGATTTGCAGGGTTCCCGCATTGCACAAGTGTGAACCGGCACTCCTAATGAATTTAGCTGGTGGATAGGCAGTGTTGTACGTCTCAAACTGAGCCTTTGTCATTCACCTGCCTATTACTAAAAAAAAAAAAAAAAAAAAATTGTGATTGCGATCAAATATTCGCAAGCAAGTGTGGCTTTGGCCTCTGACCCAGGAATGTCATTGTGTTCACCTCGAAGTGCCTTTGCTGGTCAGGATCTCTATATAGGTGGATATAGCGAGGTTCCATTTCAGCAAAGAGGTGCTACTCATTTGATGGGTAAGTGTAGGAAATTAACTTGTGCTTACACCATGTGGGGGAGGATGCGGTAGCTATATTTGGTCTGGATAGGGTTAATGTATTTGTTCATGTGGGATCACCAAACATTCTTTTCCTGCCAGGGCAGCCATCAGAAATGTTGGGGCTTCTTAAACTGCTTTAGACCTGTTCCCCAGGGCCTTTCCCTTGCATCCGTCCACATCCAGGGGTGTACGTATATCGCAGCCCCAGTAGGAATTATACACCCTGTCACACTTACCGGGTGTAGCCTGCTAAGCATGACTCATTCAAGTGAAGTGTGCAATGCATGCTAGTGTGGGATCCATGGGTTTAAAAAAAAAACAGTGCACAGGCAGCACAGCCTCACCCGATACTTGCAATAAGACCTCAAGCCGAACCATAGGTGCTGGAGGTCCCAAACGTGGACCAGTTGTGGTCCAGGGGGCCCTCGCCATGTGACCCAAGTTTAGTATTTTTATCTCCTATGGTTCAGGAGAACGGTGTCCCCCTCCCATAGACTCCAATGTTAAAGACTGCTAAACACTTTGCTGTAAGGGCCCCTTGAGACACTGAGGTCCCTTACAACAGTACTGCCTGAACCCTCCTGATGCTGGCCCTGCTTAATGCCCATGCGCACACATCACTTCCTGGTTACAGGCACATTACACTTCCTGCATGTATTCTGCTGATGTAAATCAGTAAAGGAGTGTGTGTGTGTATATATATATATATATATATATATATATATATATATATATCCGAGAGGGTTACTTCTATACACTCCTTTTACACTTGGCCGACTTTTCCTGAAACTCTTCATATCTGTGCTACTTCAAGTGTCACCAACTTAAAAGTAGTCCCTGTACTACTTTGATGTGACCTGAGGTTCCTAGCTCTCAATATTACTCAGGCATTCCCTGAAGTTGGGACAATGTTGTGGGCAAACTGCATTACTTTCAGGATAACACCTTTTGATTTAGGCCCCATTCACACAACTTTGGTGTGACTTGAAGCAATGCCTATGTAATCTTGAGGTCTAGGGACCACAAGTCATATCAAATTGAGACCAAAGTAGTTCAGGGACTAGTTTGAAGTTGATACCACTTGAAGTCAGACTGCTACGAATCCTACTCATTGGAAATTGCGGGGTCCAACTTCACAGGCGACGTTGCAGAACAAGTTGCACAAGTGTGAAAGGGGCCTTAGATATCCATCCAAAAGTGGAAGCTCTGCTTATCTCTCCCACCCCCTTCTGATGCCACGTTTGGCACCTTTACGGGGAGGGGGGTACCTGTTTTGGACATTTACCTGTCCCCACTTCCAACAGACCTCACTGCAGCGAGGTATGCTAGAAATTTGTCACCCCTCCTCCTTCCCTGCTGCCAGGCCATTCAGAAAGCATTGCGCTTTCTTTGTTCTTTGTTCATGGGCAGTAGGGAATTGCCAATGGAGGCAACAGCACCCGATGGAAACATGGACTGGGGTGCCAAAATCACTATCTTCCAGGACAGTGTCCTAATAATTAAAGTCAGCAGTTGCAGGATCTGTAGCTGCTGACTTGTACATTTTCTGTGGTGGGGGGCTGAGGCACCACTTTAATATCAACTTGTTACCTAGATTGGTGAGCTGGGATTGAGCCCCAGCTATCACATGGTACTTTGGCTTATCTCAACAACCTGTACCATGTGAATAGCTTCAGCTAATTACAGTTCAGTAGCAATCCCAGCTGACATGAATGTCAAATAATTCTGACTGTTCAAAGTTTGGCTGGTACATTGATTTGTATTACCATACAAGCCATTACAGCAAGCCTACATGATACATTTAAACAAGGCTATCTAAAGCCTCATACACGCGGGATGACAATCGTATACAACAGTTCGTACGAACGACCGTTGTATACGAAATCGATCATTAGTACGTGCGATTAGAACAGCCGACGTACGACGGTCGTACAATGGTAGTCGTATGAGCAAACTAGAAAATGTGGTCGTACCAACAAGCGGTCATACGACTGTTGTATCGTGTGTACAGAGAAGTTGGTCCAACAAGTTGTATTGTGCAAAACACGCATGCTCAGAAGGCAGGAACGGCCAGATGCTAATTACATGCACCTGAACGTTCTTTCTTTGGTCGTATGATCGTGTAGCGCAGTCAGTATGCTAGATACAACAGCCAACATACGATCTGAGACAATCGTACGTACGATCGTTGTCCAGTGTTTACCAGGCTTTACTCACAGAGTAGTTCGATGGTATGACCTTCTGAAACTTGCATTGTACTCAGCATTAGATGCTGAAAATATGCGAATGCATATTCGCCAATTAGCCAATGCCCATCAGTTTGTTTGTTCCATACTATGAATTCTTTATGCATGCAATGGTATGTACCTATTCAATAATATTATGATGTGGAATTGGAATAATCACACACTAGTTAATGTGCTGGCAGTTAGTTTGTAGAGAATTTTCAGGATCCCAGATTAGTAAATGTATTTTCTATGGTTGGTTGTGATCAACTTCATAGTGTAGTGGTTCCTTCGAATACCTTCAAAGCTTACAGCTACGGGTTCGGATCTTACCGGTGCCATCACTACACCTTGCGTTGTAATTGACATTATGTTCTGAAAATATGTGAAGGCATATTCGCCAATGCCCATCAGTTTGATTGCTTCCATACTATGAACTTATGCAATGGTATGTACATATTCAATAATATTATAGTTTGGAATATTCACACACTAGTTAATGTGCCAGCAGTTAGTTTGTAGAGAATGCAGAGAATACAAGATTAGTAAATGTATTATTTCTGTCTGGTTGCAGTCAACTCTATAGCGTAGTGGTTTATTCCAATATGTTCAAAACTTACAGCTCCAGGTTCGGATCCTACAGATGTCATCAGCACACCTTGCATTGTACGCAGCATTATATTTTGAAAATATGTGAAGGCATATTCACCAATTAGCCAATGCCCATCATCAGTTTGCTTCCATACTATGAACTTTTGCAATGCATGCAATGGTATGTACATATTCATTAATATTATGGTGTGCAATTGGAATAATCACACACTAGTTAAGGTGACAGCAGTTAGTTTGTAGGGGTTGAAGAGAATACAAGATTAGTAAATGTATTTTTCTGTCTGGTTATAGTCAAGTCTATAGTGTAGTTGTTTATTCCGATACATTCAAAGCTTACAGCTCCAGGTGCGTATCCTACAGATGTCATCAGCACACCTTGCATTGTATGCAGCAGTATATTTTCCATTTTGCTGCGGTAGTTCCCATACACTTTTTCAAGCAAATCATGTTCATACAAGCCTTCAATGGATTCTGCAGGTTCAAGCCCAATTGACATCAGCTATTCCCATATAAGAAGGCATATTCGCAGCAATAACGCAATTCTGCGTCCGCATGATCGCCTATTTGATATGCTAATTGATTTTAATGGGTGTTATTTTTGAGCGTTATGCGATCGCATATTCGCAATATAGTGAATTAGCCCCAATATGTCTAATACAAAATCAAATAGCAGCTCTCACCCAAAAAAAGGTGCTATCATCACACTCAAATAAAGAAATCAATATTCAAATAGTGAAGCACTTTCAGTACATAACCCCCATAACCATGCAATGTATAGACATATAAATAAATAGAATGCAATCAATCATAAATACATCAACAATTAAACATAAAAATGTGCAGTTAATAGTGTATTCACTTCATAAATTCATATGAAACCATATGAATGTGAATTGTTTGATAGGTCTTACACATTGGGGGCAGTAAATGGGGAAAATAGAACTAAAGGCAAAATGTGTTTTTCAGCTTGGATAGAATAAGGGAGGATTATAACCCCTGAGAGTTATCGGGGGCTGGGGGGGGGGGAGGGTTTGCCATGTGTGGCCCATTCCTGTTCTATGGTCAAAACAGGAAATGAGGGAAATTCCCTCCAAAATAAGAGTGTTCCCATTGGAAGATATGTCCTTTATTCCTGTTCTGGTGATAACTCCAAATTTGGGATTTTCTTTCACATTCACTTTTGGTGATAACGGTGAACGGGATAAATAGAGAGTATGAATCTCCCCAGAGGTACACTGAAAGTAGTAAAACCCTGACAGGTGTTCTAATCCCTCTCTACTAAATCCACAATTTAAAAAAAAATGCTCTTAAAGTGTTACTAAACCCACAACAGTAAAATCTGCTCTTATGTGAAACATAGCTTGCTTGTTATACTTACTGTGGAACTTAAGGGGTTAATCCTCTGCATTGTGTATAAAAGCTCTTTGATCCTGTATGGACAGATCCTTTCCTCCTGCAGGGTCCTACTTGGCAAGGCCAGATAAGACACAGTGAGGGTGATCCCCCTGCACATGCTCAGTTTAGCCTCTATTGCTGGAGAGAACATTTCCTTGTCCCCAGAGCTAGCCAGGTCACATGATATTGACATCACACATGTGGGCGTGTTTACAGGCTGTGTTGGAAATCTCCTCCTACCTGAATACTCAGCACTGGACAGACCCTGCAGTTTATCATCTGACCGTAGTATACAGATCAGCCAAAAAGGTATATAGTGGCAAACAAATTCAAAATGGCGTCAGACTAATTTTGTCTACCTTTGTGTCAAACTGTATGAATGCATGAGAGTGAGTATGTAGTTGTACTTTATAATTTTAACAATAAACTTTGCACTTTGAAAAGGGCAGTTACATTTCCAGGCACAGTGTATGTACTTTAGCACTAAGTAAGGTCCTCCAGGGTGTCTACAACTGCTAAGGGTGCCTATGAAGATTGAAATCATAATCAGGTATTCATGGTTACTCTGGACACATCTAATTTATTTAATTAATGTGTCATATAAAGGTATGTGGTGCTGGAAAAGGGTTAATTAAAGTGAACCTGTTGCTTTGCCTTGCATTGTAAAGCACAAATTGATGATCAGTATATATCAGCTCTTGATGGTTGCTTTTGTTATCTTTATATACAGTAGCTACTTAAATACACTGAAATAGTAAAGCATACTTACTGGCATATCAGTCCCGGTTTCCAGGACATTGTCACCACTATCCCCACTCGATTTTCTAGCATGGCCCCTCCCCTAAATATGGGGGAACTGCCCACTCTTGGCCTCAATCCCCTCAGTTAATACTAATTTTTGAGTCATTTTATATGCTCACTAAGACCTCTTTCACACTGAGGCACTGCAAAAACGGTGGTGCTTTAGCAGCATTTTAGCAGCGCTATTAAGGTGCTAGCAGTGCGCTTTTTTAAGGTCACGTAAACAAAAACAATTTGCGGTGCTTTTGAATCTCTTTTAAGGCGATTTGGAAGCGCTGCCCATTCATTTTAATGGGCAGGAGCATTTTTTAAGCACTTTTTAACCACTTCAGCCCTGGAAGGATTTACCCCCTTCCTGACCAGAGCATTTTTTGCGATACGGCACTGCATCACTTTAACTGACAATTGCACGGTCGTGCGATGTACCCAAACAAACTTTGTGTCCTTTTCCCCACAAATAAAGCTTTCTTTTGGTGATAGTTGATCACCACTGCGGTTTTTATTTTTTGCACTATAAACAAAAAGTGAGCGACAATTTTGAAAAAAAAAAAATTTACTTTTTGCTATAATAAATATCCAAAAAAAATGTAAAAAAAATCATTTCTTCCTCAGGTTAAGCCAATATGTATTCTTCTACATATTTTTGGTTTAAAAAAAACGCAATAAGCATATATTGATTGGTTTAAGCAACAGTTATAGCATCTACAAACTATGGGAATAGATTTATGGCATTTTTATTTATTTATCTTTTGTACTAGTAATGGCAGCGATCTGCGATTTTTAGCGGGACTGTGACCTTGCAGCAGACAGATCGGACACTTTTGACACTTTTTTGGGACCAGTGACCTTTATACAGCGATCAGAGCTAAAAATAGTCACTGATTACTGTATAAATGTCACTGGCAGGAAAAGGGTTAACACTAGGGGGGCAATCAAGGGGTTAACCGTGTTTCCTGGGAAGTGTTTCTAACTGTATGGGGGCTGTGCTGACTGGGGGAGGAGAGAAATCATTGTTTCCTATCACAGGGAACAGATGATCTCTCTCTACTCCCCTGTCAGAACAGGGATCTGCTTTGTTTACACCCACATATCCCCTCTCTGGCTGTCTTGGGAGCAATCATGGGTGGCTGGCGGACATCGAGTCCATCCCACTCGCTGATTGGCTCCCCCCACTAGCCATTGAGCGCCCGTGAGCCCACACCGAGACTACCGTCATCTTGTGGTAAAAAGTTAACATTACATTTACAACTCTGGTTAAAAATTAAAATAAGAGTTTATCTTATTTTAATTTTTGACCAGAGTTGTAAATGTAATGTTAACTTTTTACTACAAGATGGCGGTAGTACCGGTGCGTACATATATATATATTTTTTTTAATTTGACATCTCACTAAATGGACTTAACTTAAAGCGGAGGTCCGCCTGGAAAAAAAAAATTAAAAGTCAGCAGCTACAGATATAGTAGCTGCTGACTTTAAATAATAGGACACTTACCTGTCCTGGAGTCCAGCAATGTTGGCACCCGCCGCCAATCTTTGGATTGGAACCCGGACGTGTAGCATTGCAGCTTCACGCCAGGCACCTTACTACGCATGCGCGAGGCTCCAAATGTGACACCTGAGGGGGGGGGGGAATCCAACCAGCGAAAGTTCCACTATTTGGTGGAACTCCACTTTAATTGTATTTTATATTGGTAATGGAAATTTGTAAGTTCTGTATATAATTGTATTCTATTTTGTATGTATTGCACACTGCACTCACTGTGCACACGGCACTAATAATGTTTTCATTACATGTTTGCATTCTTTCAAGTCCTGATTAGAACTAGTCTGCCTATGTTATGCCCCTTGTTACCATACAAGTACAATTGTAATATTAATGTGATACCTATGTAATCATGTGTATAAAGACATTTTCGCGACAAAGGGTACCTATTTTACTCCCCTTAATTGAACTGTATTGATTGGTGATTATATGTTATGTCATCACTGTATACTGTCCATCAAAGTGTTATAGATAAGAAAAGAAAGAATAGTGCTGTTCACAGGTATATGAAGTACACATCTGATAGATAAAGTAATTTAGAGGCAAGAGGGTATAGGCACAAGTAGAGAAGAGAGAAGACTGACCAGTCACGGGCATTAAACTAATTAAGGTAATGAAGGGTAAGAGACCCCCAAAAATGCCCTGCGCAAGAGGAGCGCTATAAAATATATGAACCAAAGGTGCAGTTGATGCCTATACTGAGCCCCTAGATAAATGGTTAGAGTGTACAGCGATCCACAATGGGTAACAGGGTTATCAAAGGACTAAGAATTATGCAGATTTAAACAGCTAGAGGAACAGCTATCTACAGTTGTGCTCATAAGTTTACATACCCTGGAAGAATTTATGAATTGTTGGCCATTTTTCAGAGAATATGAATGATAACACAAAAACCTGTCTTTCACCCATGGTTAGTGTTTGGCTGAAGCCATTTATTATCAATCAACTTTGTTTACTCTTTTTATAATAGTAATAATAATCATAATGACAACAGAAACTACCCATATGACCCTGATCAAAAGTTTACATGCCCCAGTTCTTAACACTGTGTATTGCCCCTTTAACATCAATGATAGCTTGAAGTCTTTTATGGTATTTGTGGATGAGGCTCTTTATCTTCTCAGATGGTAAAGCTGCCCATTCCTCTTGGCAAAAAGCCTCCAGTTCCTGGAAATTCTTGGGCTGTCTTGCATGAACTGCACGTTTTAAATCTCCCCAGAGTGCCTCAATGATATTGAGGTCAGGAGACTGAGATGGCCACTCCAGAACCTTCACTTTATTCTGCTGTAGCCAATGACTGGTCGACTTGGCCTTGTTTGGATTGTCCGTGTTTTGGATCATTGTCATGTTGGAATGCCCAAGTACATCCCATGCGCAGCTTCCTGGCTGATTAATGCAAATGTTCATCCAGTATTTTTTGATAACATACTGCATTCATCCTTCCATCAATTTTGACCAAATTACCTGTGCCTTTGCAGCTCACACATCCCCAAAACATCACCGATCCACCTCCATGTTTCACAGGCCTTGTTGACTCCTCTCTAAATGTAGCATTTATGTTTGTGGCTAAAAAGCTCAATTTTGGTCTCATCACTCCAAATGACTTTGTGCCAGAAGGTTTGAGGCTTGTCTCTGTGCTGTTTGCTGTATTGTAAGCGGGATACTTTGTGGCATTTGCATAGTAATGACTTTCTTCTGGTGACTCGACCATGCAGTCCATCTTTCTTTAAGTGCTTCCTTATTGTGCATCTTGTGTAAAGTACAAATGGGAAAAATGTAAGCAATTTTAGAGAGATAATTTGCATATGTATGTGAATGTGGGAACTTCTAGTCCCACATCATGTGTGACCAGTGCAGCGGTGACCGCCCCCCTTTGCTAATTTCTGTTTTTTAGACAAAACATTAATCACAAAATGTGCTGAGTTAATGAATGTAATGATAAACAATGTGATCACAATTATTTGGAATCTGTTTTCCAAACATGGTAAAATGAAGGTTACATTTAAACACGTACATAGAAAAGTGCACAAAGTATAAAATAACACAAATTAAATATCCTTTGATAGTGAAAACGGTGCAAAAAAAAGGGGGAAATTAAGTAAAATGTCCTCCTTTAAGGCAATATATCTGTGGATATATATTAGAATTAGGGTGTGATATTGAGATTATTACTGGAGTATTCATTTCTGATATGAGTTTAACAATTTTAACAATAATATAGATATATTGTAATTGGTTTAGACAACCTTTGGTTGGAAATGAAATCCAGGTTATTGGGAGAATTTGTAATATGGGGTTAGTTTATATTTAGATAACCATTTTGTAATTTTACATGTATACAATAAGCCCTTATTGAGAGAAAAAAAAAGATTAAGATGAGATTGTTAATTGGAATACAGCTGCCAAAATATTTAACAAAGCCAAGGTGGATGGAATACATAAGAAGTATTTCTACAAAAATGAAATCTAAAGGTCTGGTAATTAGTAAGAGTAATTAATAAAATTAAACTATAACAGACCCATCACATAAAGTCCACACACCCTGTTAGGATAGATGCTACCTGCAGCCAACTGTTTTATAGTTTTGATCTGGCTGAGAGCTTTCTGTTCTGTCATATACAGATTGTTAGTCCTTTTGTTTTATTTTTTTTTTATTTTTGAAATACAGTGTGGATTGAGAAATTATGTGCCCCTTTTCCTTGTAAGTGCAGTGGTCAGGCTACATTTATGGACATGTCTACCTGATTGCACGGTATTGTTATCATTTATTATTATTATACAGGATTTATATAGCGCCAACAGTTTGCGCATCTCTTTACAAAATGAAGGCAGACAGTACAATTACATTACAATTTGGTACAAGAGGAATCAGAGGGCCCTGCTCATTAGAGCTTACAATCTAAGAGGGAGGGTCAATTGATACAAAAGGTAATAGCTGTGGGGGATGAGCTGATTTAGAAAGTAAGACAGTGTATTAGTTAGAAGCAGGATAGGCTTCTTTAAAGAGAAAGGTTTTCAGGGATCGTCTAAAGATGGATAGATTAGGAGACAGTCGGACAGATTGGGGTAGGGAGTTCCAAAGGATGGGAGAAGCTCTGAAGAAATCCTGGAGGCGAGCATGGGAGGAGGTGACAAGGGAGCTAGAGAGCAGGGGTCTTAGGAGGACTGAAGAGGGCAGATTGGTTGGTATTTTGAGACTAGGTTAGAGATGTAGCTGGGGAAGAGTTGTGGATGGATTTGTAATTTATTGTTAGTACTTTGAATTTTATTCGTAGGGTGAGTGGAAGCCAGTGAAGGGATTGGCAGAGAGGGGTAGAGGGCACTGAGCGGTTGGTAAGGTGGGTAAGTCTTGCAGCAGCATTCATTATGGACTATAGGGGGGATAATGTATGTAAAGGTAATCCAATGAGGAGAGAGTTGTAGTAGTCGAGGCGAGAGATAATCAGAGAGTAAATTAGAAGCTTGGTGGTGTCATTGGTTAAAAAGTAGCGTATTCTCGATGTTGCGGAGGCTGAGGCTGCATGATTTATTATGTTATGACATCAGGAAAATAATGTCAGATGGAAACTAAGAACTTGTGTTATTTAGCTAAAACTAACAACAAAGCAAGCAACGAGAAATTATTATTTTGCCAGGAAAAAGTTGTATTTTTGAAACATGAGACTGGAGCTCTTACACCAGTGGTTCTCAACTCCGGTCCTCGGGACCCACTAACAGGCCAGGTTTTCAGGATAACTGAAAAAAATCACAGGTGATATCATTTGCTGCTCAGTGATTGCAGTATTCTAGTCTGCATCTGCCCAAGGTAATACTTAAAATCTGGCCTGTTAGTGGGTCCCGAGGACCGGAGTTGAGAACCACTGTCTTACACAAACAGCATGATAGGTAAAAACAAGCCATTGTAATATATTTATGCAAGTTGGACCCAGTAGTGAAGGTTTTACCCCAATATATCAGAGTTGTAGTAGCAAAGTGCTGCTACATGAAGTTTACAAAGGTACAGACATTATTTTGGTCAAATATTTAATTTTTAATGGTCCCACATTTCTGTGCAGCGAATATTGCAAACAGCTAAATATGTGTCTAATGAAAGGTTCAAAATATGAATTTGTATTGTTGTTTTTGTACAAATCTAACAATGAAAAATGCATACATTTAAATCCAGCCACTTTATTTGCCTCTATTGGAGGAGGCTGGAGACAAAGAAAACACACATGTGTTAAATCGACAACGTAGGAATCAGCTGCTGTGAGCCCAGGCAGGACACACTCCCTGAAGACCCAGATATTTGTTTTTTTGTAGATTTGATCGTTAGATTGTTTTATACTGAGGATGGCAATGCCCATACTGAGTATGCAGTTTATCATCCAGAAGGATGCTCTGTATTCAGAGTCATCCTTCTTCCCCAGCTCAACAAGCAGAGCTCCATGTTTTAGCAAAGCTTGTGAGCTATCATAAGTGTATATATTTTATATAGATAGTAGAGATTTAGTGAGCTTTTAGTTCCATTTGAAGGGCCAGAAGTTTGTTTTTACTTTGGCAGATAAACCAATCAAGCATGCTAAGTTAATTGATTGGCTGTCTTCAGCCTTCCAGCTTCTTGCTGAGGTAGCCATACTAACAGTAAAACTCACACATGGAAGCAGACCAGGCAACTAAGGATGCTACATTAAGGCCCCAGACACTTGCTGGGTCTGTGCAACTCACAGATTCCACCCTAGTTCTAGCCCAGTATAGCTGGGATTAATAATTCAACTTTAAGGACCCCAGAATGAGAAGAACAAGTGGTCCACATGGGGCAACTACTTATGAAACAGGACTTTGGAAAAAGGTGATCACTTATGTCTGCCAGCCACTCTTTTCCCTCCAGCTTGACACATAGACCATGTCATCAGTCACAAGCAGTTATGGCTGCCTTTGTAAATGAGCATGGGATAGGGCCAGGGTTCACCACAGTTGTTTATAACATACCATTTCTTGTTTTACCTTTCACCAAAGATGTTACCAAAAGCTGAAATTCCTTCCAGAGATTACAAAAAGAGATATCCAGATGCCCAAGTCAGGATCTTACGAGTATGCAATTTGTCTGAATGGACATGTTTTCTGGATGTCCAGTGGCAAATGCTACTGCAAAGGCCACAGTAAAAAGTGTTATCAGAAGTAGTTTGTAAGTACAGAGTGCCAGAATCTACAGAGAGTAACAGAGGAACTATTTTTACCGGAGAGTCCTTACTAGAAGTTTTGAGGTTTTATTTTTACACCCCCTACTGTCTACAGTGTAGTGAAAAAAGTAGAGTAAGAAACTAGAAAACTATTGCCTGAATGTTTTCTTTTATTTTATTAAGCCCCAAAGGGGATATTGGACTGTCTCCTATGAGATTTGGCTTGGGAATGTGTTACTCACTTGCTTATATTTTGTCTCCGCAGCTGAAGGCCTCCACAGAGAATGTTGCTGATCTTTTAAGGTTTTTGCCAAACTCATTTATGTATTTTCTCCCCAATTCCAGATCCTAACAATTTAGAAGGATCTCATAAACTAAAGCCAGGTGACATGCGGATTGTTAAGAGACATTTATATATAAGGAAATGTTTGGAGACTCAATACAGCATCTATTCATGTACAGTTTTGCAAAAGTCACCTGGATCCACATCAGACACTGCAAAAATTACTAATTTAAAGTGGTTGGCTACCCAAAAAAGTGTTTTTTTTACCTACAGGTAATCCTATAATAAGGCTTACCTGTAGGTTAAATGAATATCTCCTAAACCTGTATGGTTTAGGACAGTGGTTCTCAACTCCGGTCCTCGGAACCCCCTAACAGGCCAGGTTTGCAGGATAACTGAAATACATCACAGCTGATATCATTTGCTGCTCAGTGATTGCAGTATTCTAGTCTGTATCTCCCCAAGGTAATACTTAAAATCTGGCCTGTTGGGGGGTCCTGAGGACTGGAGTTGAGAACCACTGGTTTAGGAGATATTCCACTTGCAACGGTGCACTGACGTCACGGCGCATGCACAGTGATGGCCCAGTGGAGGCCTAGCGCATAGCGCTGGACCCTGCCAGAAAGTCCACCGGAAAGACGGGCTCAAGCGCACATGCGCGGGAGTGACATCTCACGGCTCTGGCCACTCACAGCGCCAGAGCCGCGAACCCGGTAGAAGCCACACAGCGATGATGTCCGCTCCCTCTGTGAGGACTGGGCAGCCCTGCGGGAGCTTCGTTCTAAGGTGAGTATTTCATAATGGGCTAGTATGCTGTGCATACTAGCTCATTATGCCTTTGCCTTGCAGTTTTTTTTTTCCCCTTAGGTAGACAATCGCTTTAAAGAATCTCTGTTTTTGATTTGTTTCCCTCTTGGGATCATAGTCTAGGGTACTATCTATTCAAATGCTTTAATTGTAAGGGTTATAAATAAACACATATTTAATGGAATTTGAAAAGTATTCCAGCCATGTGGAAGCCATATTTGTCTTTTATACGTCTTCCATGTTATGTAGCATTGTCTGTGTTTACATATGCTGATAAATTAGCATACCAACAATTAAGCTAGAAAGCCATTCTGGCCACAGAAGTGTACAGCCAATACTCTGTAAATATGTCTTATCAATAATTTGTTTTTCACAATGAAAAGTAATTTTGTAATGTAATTGTTGCTCAGCTATTATATTCTTCACAATGGCGTTTTGCCTCTTTGGCCATGAGTACCTCCAGCTTAGTGTGTGGAGGTTCCAGGTGAAAGGTTATAGCAGGTATGGTTAGTGATCAAAATATTGATCAAAAGAGGGGAGATTGTAATGGAAATTTGTAAGTTCTTTATATAATTGTATTCTATTTTGTATGTATTGCACACTGTGCACACGGCACTAATAATGTTTTCATGACATGTTTGCATTCTTTCGAGTCCTGATTAGAACTAGTCTGCCTATGTTACGCCCCTTGTTACCATACAAGTACAATTGTAATATTTATATATGTGATACCTACGTAATCATGTGTATAAAGACCTTCAATTGCATCATAATAAAGCAGAGCAGTTATTTGAAAAGATGTTGAGTGTATCTTTTGTGTCTGTTCCCTACTGCAGTAGTTATTAATTTGGAACCACTAATCAATATGAGGATAGGAGTTTCCTATCTATAAAATTCCAGGTCAATATTTAAATAGGTTGTATACCTATTTTTATCTGGGAGGAGGCTTGTTGCATAACTCCCATTAATTTTCAAGCTAACAAGCGCCCCTCCGTTTTTTTACTTTTTTTAGCAGTGTTTAGGGAGGAATGGGAGCTCCTTAGGTTAATTTCCTGTTGATGGGATGCAAGGTTGACAGGACATTGTGCCTGAGTAACCACCAATTTCCTCCCTTTCCTGTTTGTTACTGCATATTAACCAATAGCCGCCCGGACCTTCTACTATATAATGGTGCGTGATGTCCTGCACTGGCCACATCCCTGACAACATCATTTGATAACGAAATGCAAGGGAGGAGCCAGGAGGTGTGACGTCATCACGCACCGTGACGTGGCAGCCATCTTTCTGGTTGGAAACAAACCACAAGGATACATGTGAGTGCAATACTTTTCGTACTAATAAATATCTTTTAAGAAAATACTGCACTTTGTTTCCATCTATGAATGGTCCAACATATGGGAGCATTAAACTAAGAGTGGGATTCGGCGTGGCCTGACTTCCGGGATGTAAGCAGCAAAAAGCCGGAGCTCCGTACTGCACACACATCCTGACGGATCCTGAGTAGCCAAAATCACCGGTTTTCTGCTCATAAAGGCATCGATAGACTGCTGAAGCCTCCCTGCATCCAGTGATGGTGAAGATTGGGCCCAGCATGCCTCCTACGCCCGCGGAACGACTGTCAAAATTCGCACATGGGACCGGCCAAGATGGCGCCGGCACCACGCGGCCCTCACAGCACCAGGCGAAGGACGGAGATCCCCAGCTCTGGGCTGAGGGAGAGACGGAGTGGATGGAGGGGACGGACCCGCTAGCGTGCCAGGTCCCTTCACAGTCGGAGAGAGCGGCGGGTGATGCGGTAACACAGGTGGGTGAGCCCTCCCTGGCAGATATCATGGCGGCCATTAAATCATCACATGCCTCAATCACCTCACAGATAGACACTATTCGCATTGACTTTGCATTACTCAAGGAAGATGTGCATAAGATCAGACACAGGATGTCTAATGCTGAGCAGCGGATCAGCGGCATAGAAGATGATCTGAACCCCCTCATGATATCGGTTAGAGACATGGCGGCGGACCACAGGTCCCAGGAAGCCAAGCTGGCGGACGTAGAAGATCGCCTCCGCAGGAACAATTTGAGATTTCTGGGCTTCCCGGAGGGCTCAGAAGGGAAACAACCTGAGGAATTTTTAATGTCATGGCTAACTCAGATGTTTGGCAGGGAAGGGTTCTCCAATATGTTTGCCATAGAGAGAGCGCACCGCGTGCCTCTGCGGGCTCCCCCGCCTGGACAGCAGCCTAGGCCCATGCTGGCCCGGTTCCTTTATTTTAGAGATAAAGAACACATCCTGAGGCGTGCTAGGAATCTGCCAGACATTATGTACAATGGCAACCGCATTGCTATTTTCCCTGATTTCTCAGCGGCCACACAGAAACAGAGGGCGGCCTTCACAAATATTAAACGCAGGATGAGAGAACGCAATCTACCATATGGCATGCTTTACCCAGCGAAACTCAGAGTTGTTCATAAAGGAAAGACTCACTTCTTTATCTCCCCCAGAGAGGCAGATGCATGGTTGGACTCCCTGGGCAATGCCTGAAGTGTTTGGCTAAACATATTACCTGCAATTGAGATGCATGGATATTCGACATAAAGTTGGGCCTTTGTTTGCCCCAATCTGCTTGAAGCACGGTTGACTGGTGCACATTTATTGAACTATGGTGTGGTACGGAGGGGCTTCCATACAGGCCTTGCCTCCAACCCCATCTTTTCCTCCTCATCCGGAGCAAAGGAGGACTCCCCTTGTTGGGGTGTGACTGGTTCTAAGTTGGTTTGAGGTTACAGGGATGGAAACCTGCAAAATGTTGGGGTTTGCGGGTAGGGTGGGGGGGTTGGGACTGTTCCGCATAAGTGCGGTGGTTTGCACTGGTAGAATACGTGCATGGTTGGGTAACAGTTTAAGGGGGGACGACCGGTTGTCGTCCTTTTTTTTCACCATAATGCACCACTTACATTTTCAAACTCCCAACTTCTTTGAATGGCGACTTTGGCATACTGCAGAGTCGCATTGGCCAACCTCACAATCTGGAACATTGTCTGATAAATGCTCTGCATACTTGGAGCCCTCATCGGCTGGTGAGGGCCTAAATATTCTCATGGAGGGGAACAATGGGGCCTAATGAGAGGACTCTTAATGTTTTATCATGGAATGTCAGGGGTATGAATGCTAAGATCAAGAGGGCTTTGGTGTTCAAATATATTCTAAGGTATAAGCCCCAGGTAATTATGTTACAGGAAACGCATCTCACAGGGTCCAGGATTTTAGCTCTCAAAAGAGCGTATATTGGTCATGCTTATCACTCCATGTACTCCAATTATGCCAGGGGGGTATCAATTCTTATAGCCAAATCTCTTCCATGCATCCCTAAGAATATTGTCACTGACCCGTATGGGAGATATGCAGTTGCAGTTATATTAATAGATAATATGCCATATACCCTGGTGTCAATATATATACCGCCCCCCTTTGTGGGAGCAACAATGGAAAGTATGATGACTAAAATCCTGGACGTAGCGGAGGGCCCTATCATATTAGCGGGTGATTTGAATACAGTGCTCTCTCCTAGTATGGACCGCTTGCATGCCACCGCCAGATGCAGTGCCCCTTTAGCAGCCATACTACCTCAGTATGACCTGATAGAGGCCTGGAGGTGGAAACATCCGGAGGAGAGGGAATACTCCTGCTTCTCCTCCACTTACGGCACGTTGTCACGAATTGATATGTGCTGGATTTCTGGGGGGGCGCTGCATAGGGTGATGGATGTACGATATCTCCCTAGAGCGGTGTCAGATCACTCACCATTATTGCTAACTTTTAGTTTGGGTCAGTCGCCGGGATATAAGGTATGGCGACTGAGCCCACTGTGGCTACAAGAAGAATGCTTTGCTGGTCAGACAGCCTCTGCCATCAAATCATTCTGGGAAGAGAATGGGGAGGAGGTTCCCCTGCATATCACCTGGGATGCATTCAAGGCCACCCTTAGAGGCTCTATTGCCATGACAATTAAGAAGTTAAGAGCTGACAGAGACTGTAAAATTAGAGAGGCGGAGCAGGCAGTCACGGCTGCAGAGGCAGAATACATTAGAAATTCATCCTCAGATACCTTCAGGAACTGGCGTATACTGGCACAAAAATTGGACTTGACTCTGTTAGAAAAAACTAAAAAAAAACTGCTATATCAATCGCAGAGAATTTTTGAATACGGGGATAAGAATAGTAAAATATTGGCTTATTTTGCTCACTCACAACAAGCATCGACGTCTATCCCCTATGTCTAAGATGACAAGGGGAATCTTTGTAAATCCCCTGAGGACATAGCGGGGGCTTTTGTACAGTTTTATTCTTCCCTGTACACTTCACACATGAGTTGGGGGGAGGAGGAAATTCTAACCTATCTTGACGACCTTCCCCTGTGCACATTGTCTCGGGAGGTGTCAGGAGATTTGGATCGCCCAATTTCAGCTGAGGAGATAGGGGCGGCAATGCGCTCACTCACTCCCAACAAAACGCCAGGTCCTGACGGCTATCCTGTGGAGTGGTATTGTATGTTTCACGAGTTTTTTGCACAAAAACTGTTGGAGGTGTACAGGGAAGCCTTCGATAAGGGGTCGCTTCCTGAGTCCCTTCGGGAGGCTTTGATTGTGCTGATTCCTAAACCACAGAAAGATCCTTCCCTATGTGAGTCGTATAGGCCGATATCACTAATTAATGTGGACGGTAAAATCCTGGCCAAATTATTAGCTAAAAGGTTGAACAAAATAATTTCCTCCCTTGTTTATCAGGATCAAACAGGCTTCATACCAACGCGCTCCACTGCCATTAACCTTAGGCGACTATTCACAATTCTTCAAACAGAGGGACCAGAGATCGATACCAGGGTTGTGGTGTCTCTAGATGCACATAAGGCATTCGATTCTGTTGAATGGCCTTATTTGCTAGCGGTCCTTAGAAGGATGGGTTTTGGGCCTAACTTTGTAACATGGGTAAGGTTACTATACACGAACCCTGTGGCCCGTATTAGGGTTAATCATATTATTACTGAACAATTTCAGATAGAGCGGGGCACGCGGCAGGGGTGCCCTCTTTCGCCCCTGCTGTTTGCCCTTGCTATTGAACCGCTTGCGGTGAAATTGAGAGCGGAAGAGGGAGCAAGGGGTTGTAGTGTAAATTCCCTGGAAGAGAAGACCTCCCTGTATGCGGACGATATGTTACTGTACTTGTCCGATGCAGGGAGG
>BLSH010256307.1:661617-676080 GCA_018402905.1 Glandirana rugosa
AATATTTTCCATTCCACGTCACGATTTTGTACAGACAAATTCCTGTTATAGTTATATTCTCGAAACGGTAACTTCTTTAGTGATATATCAGAGATATCACGTTTTTAGTCGGCATATAGGGTCTTATCTATTATAGGTATACTCTGTTCGTTCACACCTACAGTGTTCTCTGCAGGAACGTCTCTCTTTCGGAAGTGGTCGTGGGTATGTGTGACTGAGAATGGCCTTGTTAGTCTGGAGGTATTGTCCAGATTAGTTCGGACACCATTTTGCAGTCGATACTACGCTATTTCTCTAAGGAGGACACGTAGTTTAATAGGTGTCGACTTAGGGTGAGAAAAAAAAATTTCCCATTCAAAAAATAAATAAAAGTGTTTGTTTTCTTGAAGAAATGGTGGAGATATCAGACAATGTACGTACATATGGATATTGAATACGAAATGTATGTAACTGTACCTTTGAAGTTGGCTGTGAACTTTTTTTTTTGTGTGTAAATGTGAAAATAAATAAAAAACTTACCCTTTAAAAAAAAAGAGTGGGATTCAGCTGTGGATAATTTGATGCACAGGAGGAATCTCTTTATCGCATCATAGCTGACGTTTTACCACAGGCTTGATTAGACCTGTTATGGAGGTCTGATTGTTCCGGTAAGAGTCAGTGTGTATGGGTGCTGGTGAAGGCTTTCTCTCTGCAAGGACGTCTCTTGTGACATCCACACTTGCTTGTCTCATATGGATATTATCTATTCTGGGATATACGGCTGATTTTTGCACTATAGAGACTATATAGTGATTTCTTCAATGGCAAAGCTCTTATATTGATATTGTCCTTAAACAGACATGTTTTAGCACTGCACCTTACCTTTTATAATTCACCAAAGGAAATTAATAAATAAATGCATGCAGTAAATAAGTAGTGCTCCAGGTATGCGATAGTTAAGGAATGCGGCCGTCACATCCTTAACAACCATGACTCATCTGCTGTCAGTGGGGTTTCCCGCTGACAGCAGAATGTAAACAAAAGAAGTGCCATACCAGGCTCTTCTGGCCCCCCCCCCCCCATGTTCAGGGCAGGTGGCCTGGTATGGATCGGGAGGGAGGCAGTGGTGCTTGCTTGTCCTCTATAAGGGAAAGGGAAAGAAGGCGCACAGCCTTGCACATTACCTTTGCAATATTTTTATATAAATGAAAGGTTAAAAACATACAAAGGAGCGAAAAAGTCAGGCACAATATAATAAGTCCACCACAAAGTCCTATCCAGCAGAACCTACTGGTCAGCAGTAGCCATGGGATGTGAAGTCCAAAGGAAAGTTGACGCATTTTGAGGGTGTCCCCTCTTCTTCAGAGCTTAGTTTGGAATGCAAATGGCTGGCCTTTATACAATGACTGAAAGTCAAGCGACTGTCCCATGGATGATCACTGATGTGGCATGAATGAGCAGTGATGTGGCATGGATATGGCATGGATGAGCCATGGATGAGCATGAATGAACCAATGATGGGGATGAATGAGCCATGCATGGGGATGGAAGAGCATGAATGAGTCATGGATGGGGATGGATGAGCCATGGATGGGGATGGATGAGCCATGGATGGGGATGGATGAGCCATGGATGGGGATGAATGAGCCATGGATGGGGATGAATGAGCCATGGATGGGGATGGATGAGCCATGGATGGGGAAGAATGAGCCATGGATTAAGATGGATGAGCCATGAATGGGGATGGATGAGCCATGGATGGGAATTGATGAGCATAAAAAAGGATGGTGAGCATGAAAGAGGAAGGATGAGCATGAATGAGGATGGATGAGGCATGAATGGGCGCAGATCAGCGCTGTGGGAACTTCAGATCCAGCCCACAGCGCTGCTGCACCCACCCCCCCCCCCTCGCTCACTGTACCAATCGGTGCGAGGAGAGGGGAGAAGCTGAACCAGACATTCTCGGGCTTCAAAGTCACCGGATTTTCATTGAAGCCGCCCCGTATAGTGCGGCTTCAGCACAGCTTGCAAAACGACTTCTGTATAGAAGTCAATGCAAGCCGCTCCAAAGTTGCCCCAAAGTAGTACACAAACCTTTTTCTAAGTCGGGGCAACTTGAGTTGCTCCTATTAGAATGGTTCCATTGTACTGCATAGAGCACGACTTGTCAGGCGACTAGGTGAACCGGCACTCAGTGTCTCAAGAAATGAGATAGGCCGTCAGTACATCAGGTGTGATAAATTTTCAATGATTGGCACCATAGCTTGTAGACTCTATGGGGTTGATTTACTAAAGCTTGAAAGTGCAAAATTTGGTGCAGCGCCACACAGAAACCAATCAGCGTCAAGGTTTTATTGTCAAAGCTTGATTGAACAAGCTGAAGTTAGAAGCTGATTGGCTAGCATGCAAAGCTGCACTGGTTTTTGCACTCTCCAGCTTTAGTAAATCAACCCCTATAACTTTCACAAAGACCAAATAATATACACTGATTTGGGTTATTTTTACCAAAGATATGTTGGCCAAAATGTATAAAGAAAAAGTACTAATTTGCAAAATGTTATAACAGAAACAAAGAAAATGCATTTTTTTTTACAAAACTTTTGGTCTTTTTTCATTTATAGCGCAAAAATTAAAAAACCCAGTGGTGATTAAATACCACCAAAAGAAAGTTCTATTTGTGTGAAAAAAAATGTCATATGGGTACAGTGTTGCATGACTGAGTAACTGTCATTCAAAATGTGAGAGCACTGAAAGCTTAAAATAGGTCTGGTTAGGAAGGGGGTTTAAGTGCCCAGTGGGCAAGTAGTTAAAAAAATGATTATGATTATGATGTGAAGAGCCTGTTATGGATTGGGGGGAGGGGGGGCAGTCCTATGCACACAGTAGACCCTGATCTGAATATCCGACTGTCAGCGATTCTTCAGGCTCTGCACTCCCCTTGGTAACTCCAGCTTCCAGCTATCCAGTATATGTCTCTAGCTTCAGGTTGCGGCTGGCAAGTGCACAGAGTGGAGCTAAGATGCACACACTCCAGTCCCCACGCAGCTACAAGAAAGTCCTTTGTTCCACAACCCGGGAAAACTGCTCACTCTCTCCTTCTTTTAAGGGTCTGTTGCCCTATTCACTCTCTTAACACAGTCCTTTCCCTGAACTATGTCTCCCATAGTCCAGTACGGTATGCCTCAAAGTCCTTCGTGCCTGCTGGCTCCCTCTGTTGATCAGAGGCTGGACAGCATTGACCGAATAGGCATAAAAGTCCACTAGGAACATGTAGAGCAGCTGCAACACAGTTAACTTATAGTTGCCCCCCTTGCTAACCAAGCATCTGGCTACACCTACGCAATATTTCATATTTACCTGGCTTAAAGTACAGTAGAATATTATTTTAAATTAATATTTAGTATATATTGCTTGAATATATATATATATATATATATATATATATATATATATATATATATATATATGTGTGTAAGGGAAGTGTGCCCAACTGGTAGTGGCAACAGTAAACCATAAACGAGACAGGGACACACAGGAACAACTTATGTCAGTTCCTATCTAAGAGGGTGCCCCGTAATTGGTTCCCCAAAACAAGCAGGCAGCTCATCCACTTTTGGATGTGCAAAGCCTCCAGGCTCCAAGACCCAGCCCGGAATTTAAAAGGATCCATTGGCGGCCCATCTATTAGGTGCGCACCGGCGCCGTCCCCCTATCCATGCATCTGGCCCCCTGATCTACATATACGATGCCGGACTATGGATTCCAATGGAATTCCATAGAAGCCTGCCATCCATAGGAGCCTGCAGCTTGCTGTACATGGAAGCCCACCGTCTGCCTGCAACCGATGAGGTAAGTGCTGCGGGGGGTGGGGGTGCTGCTGACCGACCAACTGGGGTGATGGTTGTTTGCCGCCCACCCCCCCCACCACCCAAAAAAAGCCAGCCGCCACTGCTAGGATCTGAGAAAACAACGTTTGTTTTCTCCATAACAAACACAAATCCTGGGGCCCCTCACTATCTCTAGGTGAGAAACCTAGGTTACACATATACACTATCTACAGCCCTGCCAGTCAGTGCCTTGCAATTTATATCCTTGACTTTCAAGGCATGTGCAAGTTCTGTATGTCAGGTATGTCGGCATTATTAATAAACAGCTTTCCAATGCTGGAAGATCTTAATAATTATGCTAGAACTAGATGGACTTGTGTCTTTTTTCAACCAGACTAAATAAGTAATATTGTCTGGTGCATACCAGATAGAGACAGGATTGCTATACCATTTTGAAATACAAATAACTAAAAGAACATTCAAGGTTACATACAGTTAATTAGCAAATGAAAAATCTCTTCCAGTATTATAGATGGATACAAGGATAAATCAGCACCAACAAATTGTTTATATATTTATAAATCATTGGGATAAGGAACTGTAAACCTTGGTGTCCATTTGTGATACATACTGGGATATTGGGATGGGAACTGGGAAGTATAACTAAAGCCAAAACCTTTTTTTAAATTTAGTTTTGGATAGAGTGAAGATTGGAACACCTGTTTGTTATTGCGGTCGGTTCCCCCCGTTAGGGAGCTTCATCCTCTCTGTTTGTCCTGTTTACCATTATCATCGAAAATGAAAGTAAAAAAAACAAACAAATTTTGGGTTGTCCCCAGAAAAGTAATAGAGGGGAACTTTTGCAATGGGGATACTAGTTCTGGTCACCTGGGGGTCCCCAAGGAATTTCCTTAATTTGCAGAGATTTTTTCACTTCCTGTTTTGCTATGGGACAGGACGTGAAGGTAAATCTCCCCAATGGGACACAGATGGCAAAAAATAAACTGATCAGGGTTATAACCCTCCCTTACACCAAAATGAAAAAAAAAGTTTTGCCTATAGTTCTATATTAAGCTCTTGTCTTTGAAATGTATACTGTTTATAGATATGGTATTATAAAAAGCACTTCTCTTGGAGTCATAGGCAGTGGACTTTGGAAACGAACATTAAGAATCCTGTAGACCTGTCTCCATAAACACCATGGTACAGGGCATGACTACCACGTATGGTAGAATATGCTTAGTTCTGAGCAGCCATGAAAGCATGTAGACCTACCATGGAATCTGAATTATTGCATGACGTTTTCATTAAGAGTACAAAGATTAGAAATATGTTTTGAAGTTTCTAAAGGGTCCATAGAAGTCCTATAAGCAGGTTAGTTTATTTTTGTTTTTGATGTGAATATTCATTTTTTACAGGGGTACTCTGGACCACAGGGGTTTGAGACCAACTTTGAAATTGTATATAAATATGTCAAATTAAAAATAAATAAATGATCTGCTTTGCCACATGATTAAGGGCTCATTCACACCATACGTACATGATGGGACAACCGTTCAGATTTCACTTGCAGAGACATCAGTTTACATCAGTTTTTGTATGCGTTTCAGCCCGTTTTAAAGCACAATGACATCAGTTTTCATGCATGTGAATTATGTGCCCTATATTCACACCAATGTTGATGTCAGATCAATTTTTTTTTTTTCCTGTGCAGAAAACTGCATACACGTTGCAGATTCCTGAGTAGAAAAAAATCTGCATGTTGTGGTGTGAACAGGGCACATAGAGGGCACATTGCTGAACGTGTGCAAAAAAACTGACCTCACCATGGTGTGAATGAGGCTTGAACGTCTGAAAGAAGACAGTCAGGCCACGAAACATTAATAACTGCAAGTCCAGTCCATCCAGTTCAACCTTTGTCTGTGTGTGTGTTTATGCATACTGCCATTTTCAATATCCCTGTGTACTGCATTGGCTAAAATGCCTATCTAAATGTTTTTTGAGAGTATTGACACTCCCACTGACACCACCAACTGTGGAAGGGTGGCCCACATATTTACAGCTCAAACAGTAAAGAACCTCTTACTCAGTTTAAGGTTAAACCATTTCCCATCCAACTTCACTGAGCGGCCGTGTGTCTTCTTAGGAGAGCTAAGACTGAATGGTTTTCTCCCTATACTAGAATCACCATTTAGATGTGCCATAAATGTCACTTTCTGCAAGTAATATGTATGTATTGGAGTATACACTGCCATCTGTATATTAAATGCTAGCTTTAAAACCAAACTGTGACCCGAGATTTTAAATGACATAGTATTAATTTAACACTGCTTATCCATGTAAACCTGCCATTATTCTGCCTAATTACTGCCATCTATGTCCATCTGTACTGAAGAAAATACACCACAAATGTTAGCTAGACATCTACATTCACATTTATGTGAAAAAACACTTTAATATATGGTATACATTTCCCTTTATAGAACAATGGTACAGCTTTGCTCTGCAGCCAAGGAAACTATTGATTTACATTTAAATGTCCTTCTCTTGGAATAGCGATAGGGAGGGGAGTAATCACATCAAGACAGAATTCTATACGGTATCTCATGAATTAGGCTTGCACAAAACGACTACTGAAGCCTGATAATATTCCTTTGTAAAGCTGTCATAATCATCAGGGGGCAGATGGTTTTAAGGCACAATCCAGCCATCTTTCTTATAAAAGATCTTTACATAATAAACATGCAAGATCATATCTCAGTGCAGACAGGAGAGGGGAGTCAAGGTGTCGGGGGATGTGATGGCATCCATAGACATGAGCATTGGGCGCAATCAGATGACAATTGTCTCATGTCTAAAAAAAATTGTTATTCTTTTCTGAACACAGAACCCTCCTATATGCTACTTGGTGATCCTGGCAATAACACACTTGACGTCATAGGGTGTCAACACTCACTCACTGCACTGTATCTATCCGGGACCTGCAGTCAGGATGAACATTAAACAAAAAAAGCATTTGATCGACTTTGAGGGTTGTAGCTCGGTGACCTGGGGTCACAGAGACCCCAAATGTGGTAAGTAGATAGCTGAAATCCTACCCCACCACTGGTAAAAATTTGAGGCTCCCATCTATGGTTCCGGAGATATGGGGCTCCTTGCCCAGCCTGTCAGAAGCGGCATACAGAGTGGCCAGTTGAAATACAAGCTGGCACACTCTGTTTGCAGCAGACTGAGAGGATGAGCTCACAGTGCCTCTCCTCACTTCTTGTCAGAGGCACTGAGCTCAATGGACAGCTTGGAGCCTGGGACCAATGACAAACCATTAGTGGCCCAAGCTGTCCAATATAAATGCTGCAGTGGAGGCACGCATCACTGCTGTGTCATAGAAGGGGGCATGTGTCTAAAAGACAAATACTCCCTTCCAGCCCAGCCCTCTTAAAGCGGAGTTCCACCCAAAAGTGGAACTTCTGCTTTAAGTCCTCCTCCCCAGCTCCAGATGCTGAAACTGAGCTTTTGGGGAGGAGGGGGGGTGGGGATACCCAAGTTTTTTGGGTACTTCCGCTCCGGTCTCCTTCCCCCTCCCTCCCGAAGTCTTCTGAGACACAGGACAGGTCCTAGAAGACTTCGGGGCCAATCACAAAGCGCAGTGCAGCTTGCACATGCACAGTGTGTGCCCAGCCGTGAAGCCGCGGCCGGGTTCCCACAGTAGAGGCTCCGTGCGGCTCCATCGCTGGACCGGGAGACAGGTGAGTGTCTGTTTATTAAAAGTCAGCAGCTACACTTTTTGTAGCTGCTGACTTTTAATAAACAGAAGGAAAGGGTGGAACTCCACTTTAGCTACAAGGAAATACATAGATTTATGTGTATAAGGTTTACCCACAATCCCATGTCTTTCTCACACAGTTAACAGGAAGAATGAGAATCTGCTGCTGCTAAAAAGGTACAAGTTAAACCATATATTATTACGCTATATGTTATAAGATAATCATTTATTATTTATCTATTTACTGTGAAATTACTGGTTTGAAGTCATAACTTCAAACTTCAGTAATTTGTCCATTAAGCCACCTGCTTGAGTACAGTGTCTGTAAATATAGTAAATTACCTTAAAAACAATATATAATAATTATTTGTATATTACTTACTTATGGTAATTAACCCCTTGCCATCCAACATTGGTACATGGCACCAGAGGCTGTGTAAGGCCGTCTTCGCACTGGTGCGCTGCGTTTTGGCTGTAGCACATTTGTATGCATGTTTTTCCTGCGTTTTACACACTTTTTTTAGCCGCGGTCCCATTGACTTCTGTTAGGTCTCACATTTTTACTGCATTTTCTGAAAGGGCATCAAAAGTCTTGCATGCCACATCTTCATGCACAACCTAATAGAAGGCAATGTGATTGCGGCTAAAAATGCATGAAAAACACACATAAACCACGCATATAATTGCCCTGTAGCCAAAACACAGCGCACTAGTGTGAACTCAGCCAAACAGCATAATGCGAGCAATGGTATGCACTCACTGGTCAGCGTTAGCTACATGATCACATTGACAAATGAGAATCCTTTAGAGACTCCTTTCTTCTGTGACCTCCTCCTGGAACAAAGAAGAGATTCTCATTGGTCAGTGCGGTTACGTGGACAGCACTGACCAATGAGTGCTCAACACCACAAGCATTATACTGATCTATAGCTCTGTTTTGTGAAGTTTTAAATTGCCGGACCATTATACTAGTTGGAGAGATCCATACCTCCTAACTTTCTGAAATGCGAACGAGGGACATCTATTAGCAAAAGCATGCAGGTATATGATGCGTACCCTGCCCCTTTAAGAAGAATTAGGATAGGATTGGATAGAATGCTTTTTTTACCACTACTATTCCTTTATATTGGCTTTTGAAATTTACAGATGCAGCAATTTAAAAATTGGATGAAAGGTTTAGCATTGGGAAGCACTTTTTAAAGATAAAAAGTGCATTTTATATACAACTTTATAGATCAGACCAAACAGAGGGACAAATGAGGGGGAAAGATGGGCAGAGGGACTTTATTCCAAATCAGGGACAGTCCCTCAAAATCAGGGACAGTTGGGAGCTATGCAGAAGAAGACTCTGCACTTCACTTTGGTAGGCTTTCAGTAAGAAAGACAGTGCTGACAATCCAGAAAGCAGTGGGCAGGATGAATGGTGGCCAAGTGCTGAGCAACAGGCTTGTGAATCAGCCGTGACAATGCTGACAATGCTGATGGTCACACAAGCAGGCACAGCCTACATGAGAGTGACAACTCTGCTCTGAATTTGGGAATGATGCAGCTTCATTGCCATACCATCACAAGAAGCTGCAATAGGTGGACTTCACACACTGGCAGGTAGGAAGAGCTACGGAAGGAAAAAGATCCACTGTGGGTGGGATGGCCAACAAGTTGCTAGGACAGAGTGTTTTGGAGGGAGGATCCTCCTTTTTCAAGTTCCTTGATACAGGGACTTGAAAAAGGAGGCTCTGCCCTACGAAACGCTGCCATTTCCATCACTACAGCATGCTCCATTTATTGAAGACTGAGTTCAGAGCTGGCTCAGTCAGCAGTGGCTATAAGGACCTTTCTGCCTCGTTGGTCACCCGAGAAACCTGCCTGTTTCACCTGCTTTTGTGAATGCCCTCCCGCAGCCATTTCCATCACTGTGGCTTGCGCCATCCATCATGCCTAAAGTGATACTAACGTTTTTTTTTTTTTTTTCTTTACAAATAATAAACATGTCATGCTTACCTGCTCTGTAAAATGGTTTTTCACAGAGCAGCCCAGATCCTTCTCTGCGCTGCTCCTGGCCCCTCCCCCCTGTTGAGTGCCCCCACAGCAATCAGCTTGCTATGGGGGCACCCAAACCGAGCCACTGCTCTGTGTGTCCCTTCAGACACGGAGCCGCAGTTTGGCCCCTCCCTTTCCTGATTGGCTAACTGACTTTGATTGACAGCAGCGGGAGCCAATGGCTCCTGTGTCTCAGCCAATCAGGGGGGAGAGCCCCGGGCAGCCGAGACACTCGTACACATCATGGATAGAGATGGGGCTCAGGTTAGGGGGGCTGAGGGGGGCTGCTGCACACAGAAGGTTTTTTTATCTTGAAGCATAGAATGCATTAAGATAAAAAGCCTTCTGCTTCTAAAACCACTTTAAAGTTGGCTCAGACAGTGGGGGCTGTAAGGATTCCTCTGCTTTGCCGATTACCTGGGAGTTCTGTGTCTGCACTCACACACCTTCAGTGTCTGCCGAAAAGATCATCCAAGCTGTCAGCTCAGATATAATGCTGGGGGAAGAGAGTGACACAGCAACTACAAAGTAACCACAATGGATGTTACCTATGTAATCTTTTACTTTGTTTTTGTTTTAATAAAGGTAACTGCACTAACTGCCTGTGCGCTCTCTCTTGTTTTATTTTCAGTTTCCAGTACCCACTGGGGTCGTTTGAAAGTAGCAAGGTTCTTTGGATTTCAGTTACCCTATTACAAAATATATCTTCCTGTGATCATGGACTAGTTTATGCAATAACCCTGGGCGTTAGAGCAATTACTAGCTGGTGGTGATTACAGTGAGCCAATAAGGAGAGAGCAGGGGGAGGGGCTGAGCCTCAGCTATGTGTGTCTTATGGATGCATAGAGAAGGGCTCGGGAGCGAGCATGCACCAGTGCCCCCAGAGCAAGCGGCTTGCTATTGGGAGCACTGGCTGAAGAGGAGGAGCCAGGAGCGCCGACGGGGGACTTGAAAAGAGGAGGATCAGGGCTGCTCTGTGCAAAACCATTGTATAGAGCAGGTAGTATGAAATGTTTGTTTGTTTGTTGTTTAAATGAACCTTTAATGTCACTTTAAGCCTTTTGTGGACACAACTGAAGAATCTATTTTGTCTATATAACCCTTCCAATATTTTAAACTGTAGAGTATTCTAATGTGTTAGCCACAGATATTAAAGTGGTTGTAAAGGCACAAGAGTTTTTTTACATTCAAGCACTCTATGCATTAAGGTAAAAAACCTTCTGTGTGCAGCAGCTCCCCCTAATACTTACCTGAGCCCCGTCTTGATCCAGCAATGTCCATCAGAGCCTTGCCTCCTGATTGGCTATTGGTAGTAGTGGGAGCCATTGGCCATTTACTCCCGCTGCTGTCAATCACAGTCCGTGAGGCAATCAGGAGACAGAGTGCCTGGGGTTGAACCGTGGCTCCATGTGTGAATGAATAACATAGAGCAGTGGCTCAGCTCGTGTACCTCCATAGCAGGCTGCTTGCTCTGTGGGCACCCAACAGGAGGGAGAAACCAGAAATGCCGGCGTGGGACCCAAGAAGAGGAGGATCTGGGCCACTCTGTGCAAAACAACTGCACAGAGCAGGTAAGTTTAGCATGTTTATTATTTTAATGGAAAAAAAATTAAGGTTTACAATCATGTTACATAAAAATTGGGAAACTTTTTATTTGCTTCCTGAATATATTTTGTCGATTAAGCTTTTGAAAATAATGAAACATATTTTCCTCCAGTTGCAGAGTTGCATTTCTTCTTTTTTTTTTTACCTTAAAGCAAACACCTTTCCACTGAGTTTACTGTATGAACCAATAGCAGCTGGTGTTTTTTTCGGGGGGGGGGGGGGGCAGCAAACAACTGTTCCCCTGCTCCCTGTCTGCCGGTCATTCCGGCACTTACCCCATCTAGGTGGTGGGCTGTGGGCAGAGGCTCTGCTGTCCTCTCCTCCTCATGTGACTCATTAGTGTTACAAGGTCTCAGGTGTGAATGGGAAGCAGGTGTGTTAAATTTGGTGTCATCGCTCTCACTCTCTCATACTGGTCACTGGAAGTTCAACATAGCACCTCATGGCAAAGAACTCTCTGAGGATCTGAAAAAACAATTGTTGTTCTACATAAAGATGGCCTAGGCTATAAGAAGATTGCCAAGACCCTGAAACTGAGCTGCAGCAAGGTGGTCGAGACCATACAGCGTTTTAACAGGATAGGTTCCACTCAAAACAGGCCTTGCCATGGTCGACCAAAGAAGTTGAGTGCACATGCTCAGCGCCATATTCAGAGGCTGACTTTGGGAAATAGACGTATGAGTGCTGCCAGCATTCCTGTAGAGGTTGAAGGGGTGGGGGGTCAGCCTGTCAGTGCTCAGACCATACACCGCACACTGCATCAAATTGGGCTGCATGGCTGTTGTCCCAAAAGGGAGCCTCTTCTAAAGATGATGCACAAGAAAGCCCACAAACAGTTTGCTGAAGACAAGCAGACTAAGGGCATGGATTACTGGAGCCATGTCCTGCTGTCTCAGACCAAGATAAACATATTTGTTCAGATGGTGTCAAGCTTGTGTGGCGGCAACCAGGTGAGGAGTACAAAGACAAGTGTGTCTTGCCTACAGTCCAGCATGGTGGTGGGAGTGTCATGGTCTGGGGCTGCATGAGTGCTGCTGGCACTGGGGAGCTACAGTTCATTGAGGGAACCATGAATGCCAACATGTACTGTAATATACTGACGCAGAGCATGATCCCCTCCCTTCAGAGACTGGGCTGCAGGGCAGTATTCCAAAATGATAACGACCCCAAACACATCTCCAAGATGACCACTGCCTTGCTAAAGAAGCTGAGGATAAAGGTAATGGACTGGCCAAGCATGTCTCCAGACCTAAACCCTATTGAGCATCTGTGGGGCATCCTCAAATGGAAGGTGGAGGAGAGCAAGCTCCGTGATGTCCTCATGGAGGAGTGGAAGAGGACTCCAATGGCAACCTGTGAAGCCCTGGTAAACTCCATGCCCAAAAGGTTAAGGCAGTGGTGGCCACACAAAATATTGACACTTTGGGCCCAATTTAGTCATTTTCACTTAGGGGTGTACTCACTTTTGTTTCCAGCGGTTATTTTGAGGGGACAGAAAATTTACACTGTTATACAAGCTGTACACTCACTACTTTACATTGTAGCAAAGTGTCATTTCTTCAATGTTGTCACATGAAAAGTTAGAATTAAATATTTACAAAAATGTGAGGGGTGTACTCACTTTATCAGATACTGTAAAACGTGTATTTATAATGGATTAGGATCTATTCACAGGGGCATATGTGTATTTTTTGCATGAACGCAGGTTTATGCTTGCATTGCTGGCAGAAGATCCTGCAGAAACTACACATCTAAAGTACTCACATACTTAGATGCATACAGTATTTAGTGTACAATTCTTCTTTAATTCAAATTAATACACATTTGCACTTATGCTTTTAGGCACATTAATGCGAGTTCATGCATAAAATCTGCAGATCTGCGCAGCCCTGGACACAGAGGTGCCCTTTTTTTTTTTTGCACAGCTAAGCGCAGTGCATATTTTTGCAGGTAAGCGCAACTGTGTGTATGGGATCACTGATTACTCTACTGCTGCATTTAAATGCACAGAAAACTGTACACTGCGCATTTAAACACATTTTCTCTGCCCTTGTGAAGGAGCCCCAACTGGGAAAATAACCCAGTGACAGAGCTGGATCATCCAAAAGGCAACTTAGACAGAAGACTAGGACCCAATGGATTGCAAAGGGACCCAACTACAGCTTTCAAAATCATTCAGTGAACCAGTACATTTGCATATTTGGCCAAACCTGTGCACCTGCCAGTCACTTCATAGGTGAGGATGCATATTGGTGCTTTGATGGGTCATGCCTATACAGATAAAGCACACGGGTCATATTGCAATTTGTATGGATGCCAATCAAAAAGATGTGGGGGCAAAACCTCTACCTTGCCTGAGGCCCCATTTTGCCTTACTCTGTTTCTGTCTAGTAAATGCTTTACCGCTCTTCACCCAAGTTATAGTTAACAATATTTGCCAAAAATCCATTCGTTTGACAGTTCAATTTTTTTTCAACAAGTTCGGTTTGGACAGCTGAAATTTTATTTACAAACAGATTGAGGTTTTATTGGTTAAATAAACACACAATACCAGGCACTTAGGACACTTCCCGCCCAGACCAATTTTCAGCTTTCAGTGCTGTTGCGTTTCGAATGAGAATTGCGCGGTCGTGCGACGCTGCACCCAAACACACTTTGTGTCATTTTGTTCCCACAAATAGAGCTTTCTTTTGGTGGTATTTGATCACCCATGCGGTTTTTATTTTTTGCGCTATAACAAAAAAAGACCGAAAATTTTGAAAAAAAAAAAATTTTTTTCTTTGTTTCTGTCACAAAAATTTGTATAAAGTACATTTTCTCCTTAACTGACGGGCACTGACGTGGCTACACTGATGGGCACTGATGAGGCTACACTGACGGGCACTGATGAGGCAGTACAGATTGGCACTGATGAGGTGGCACTGATAAGGTTGCACTGATGATGGGGCAAATATGCAGCACTGATGGGCGGCACTGACAAACAACACTGATGGGCACTGATACGTGGCACTGATATGCGGCACTGATGGACACTCCTAGGCGGCACTGATAAGTGGCACTGGGCACTGATGGGCACTGATAGGGGGCACTTTTAGGTGGCACAGGTGGGCACTTTTAGGTGGCACAGGTGGGCACTTTTAGGTGGCACAGGTGGGCACTGATAGCTGGCACAGGTGGGCACAGGTGGGCACTGATAGCTGGCACAGGTGGGCACTGATAGCTGGCACAGGTGGGCACTGGTGCAACAAG
>BLSH010256307.1:676090-689655 GCA_018402905.1 Glandirana rugosa
ACGACCACTAAATCCGTACGTAAGACGTTAAATAAATATAAAACACACGTAGGTAAGTACAACTAGTAGAATACGTTGTAGTAATTGCATACACACGTTGAAATGTACGCGGTAGACGACCCTTCAGTCTCATCTCGTCACGTTGTGAAATACCCCATATAAATGTTTGATAAATCCCCCGTTTACTAGGTTGTTAACGGGTTTTAAGATACCGATACATTTTACCTTTTGATCATTTGTAGACGTGTGATTATTAATGTAAGGGAGAGTAACCCGTTATAGACAAGAAATTGTCCTCTTCCAGGAATAACATTGTAAGTTAGTAAGATAAATTGGTGAAGGGCGGGGCGCGCGATCGCGCATTATCCTGAGGACGTCAATATACGTCCAGTCAGGATAATGAACCCCCCGCCCGGACGTCATTTGTCAATGCGCCGGGCGGGAAGTGGTTAAATAGAATGATTGAATGTTACAATAAGGACCTTCTCCTGTTAAAGAACAGATATTGCCCAATGAGAGGGAATGTAATTATTAGTGTGCAGATGTTTACTAGTTTTCCATTTTACATAGCCATAGAATTTTGGGCAATTGTTGGATCATTTGCCCCCTAAATAGTTTGTAAATATACCCCATAAAGTGTTGCACTGCTCTACTCTGACTTCCCAGCAGATGGCGCATGTAAAGTTGCACACATACGTTAATGATGTTGCATAAGATGATCAACATGAATGGATGCACACAAAATATAAATAAATTGCAGAATGCATGCCTAAATCACCAGCAATATTTTTTTTTGTACATGTGTACTGTTAAAGCATCTTTAGAGATGCAGAGAGAGATACAGAAGCTAAATTAAGGTATTATTAAACATGAAACTTGCTTACCGAGAGGTTGATCTATACGCTTAAAAGATGCATAGGAAGAATATATTAGTTATATAAAACATCAGATTGCAAAGGTCTAGGTCATTTGCTCAAGTGTAGCTTTTTATTTATAGAAAGAACCCTTCCAATGAGACACCCTGCTAATGTTACCAGGTGGCCATTTTTTACCATGAGTTATAAGAAAAAGGCTGCTTTTTTATATAGAGAATATATATATATATAAAACAGAGCTTCATTCCTGCACTTAAAGAACCTTCTAACCATCTTGAAAATATTCCTAAAAGTGAAATTCTGCATTACTCTAGTTACATATTTAAGGTAATTTGTGGGTATTTTATTTTTACTTTCTCTTCTTTTCAGAGTTTGAGCTATCCATAAAAGCTGGAAAAGACGGGAACACAACTGAACTTGTTTAGTGACCAATGAGGTTTCATCTATTTTTCCCCTGGGAAAATATAGCTAGGACTTGGATTGGTCATAATGGGACATTTCTCCACCTTTATACATGTTTTCCTTTCTGCAGCGCCATGTAATGGATAGGGATCCATGTCTCATCCATCTAGCAGATCGAATAGGATGGCAGTCTGGTGTAAACAGACAGGCGGTCCATTTACATCTGACTACCCATAGAGGAGAGCGGGCATAAGCGGAGCGGACACACACCAGCCGTCTATTTGCTCAGCGGGAATCAGTGGACAGATTTCCCGCTGAGCATGCAGACTTCAACAGAGCTTGCCCCGCGTGTAAAAGGCCTTACTGTTTTTAGGTTATTTTTCTTTATTATGCCCTAGCGCTGTTTTTTTATTTTTGTTTTCTTAGCCCCTGTTATGTCACTACAGGAGTTCACATGATCCTTCAGCTACAGGACCCAAGAGGAGGGATTCACAACCAGATAGGTGGGCTGGAACATGTTCAGAAGACTTATACAGAGTAGGGTGGTGCTCGATGAGGAGAGTCTGTATATACTGCACCAGATGCCACTCTTGGTCTCTGTCTATTGCAGGAAAAGTTGATGCCATGACATGAGCACTGAACTGACCAAATTGCAAAGGTGGAGGTAAGGCAACTAGTTAGCCTTCTCAAAGAAAGTGGGCGGTGGCGATCGACCGTTACAACAGAAAACTGGGACATTAATCATATTATGCAGCACAGGTCCGCCATTAAAAGAAGCATAGTTATGTGACAGTTATGCCTATCTGACTAATTCTAGTTAATAGTAAGACCTTGCATTTTAAAGTATAACAAAAGGCAGAACTTTTATTTAGTTTTGGATAGAGGATAGAGGGATTACAACATCTGTCAGTTTTTTCTTATTTTTTGCTTTTGCTGTCTGTGCCCCCGTTAGGGAGCTTGACCATCTCTCTCTGTCCTGTTTACCATTATCTTTAAAATGGAAAGTAAAAGAAAATCCCAAGTTTTTTGTTGTCCCCAGAAAATTAATAGAGGGGAAAACTTACAACGGAGACACTAGGGGGTCCCCAAGCTATTCCTTTAATTAGCAAAAATGTCCTCTCACTTCCTGTTTGGGCTATGGGGCAGGAAGTGAAGGTAAGTCTCCCCAATGGGACAAAGATGGCAAAAAAAATAAAACTTACAGGGGTTCTAAGCCTCCCTTACTCTATCCAAATTTTAAAAAAATAAGTTTTGTCTATAGTTATACTTTAATGTAAGCTCTGCTTTAATACCACAATCAGCAAGGTCATTGTTATGGATGGAGTGTGGAGATGGGCTTTCTCTGCATAATGGGGGAGGAACTTAGGCTGCTGTTCCCCAGTATATTACATTTTGGGAGGGCGCGCTGACGTCACCACGAGCTTTACCTACTATCCGTTTTATTGCTTATATTTCAACTATTACATGCAAGTAGGATTTTAATGATTTAAATAAACAGTTCAGATGGTATCACGCTATAGAGCTTCCCTCTTTTGTTGGGTGCCTGGATGACTGTTTGGGAAAGTTGAGACACATACTCATGGTCTGTGGCAGTCTGCAGAGGCGATCCATCTACCACTGCCTTTGAGGAGGATTGATTAACCAAGTCCAGACTCCGAGCTGGATCATAGCTAGATACCCTGCTTTATGTTGATATCTGGTAAGCCTCCCTACAATTGGTGGTGGATTTACACAATCTTAGTGGTGCACTTGGTGTCATCATCCTTGGGATTTGAGCATCTTCACCTACGGCTAGCCATTATGTCAATATAGACTTTTATGCATATTTTGCACATCGGTGGACACTATACATATAATTTTGTTTATTGGGAGTTTATACCCAACAACATTATTATTAGATTTTTTGGGAATTTTTATTTCTTATCTTTGAGATTTGACTATCTACTATCCATAAGCTTGGCATTGTGTTATCGTAAGACCTTTTAGATATATACAGCCTGTATATATGCCCACATGTGTGATGTCAATATCATGTGACCTGGCTATCTATGAGAACATGTAAATGTTCTCTCCAGCATAAAAGACACAACTGAGCATGTGCAGGAGGACTACCCTGCCTGTGTTAAGCTGGCCTTCCCCAATTAGACAGTGCAGGGAGGGAAGATCTATGCATACAAGATAAAACAGCCTTTTTACACAATGCAGAGGCTTAACCCCTTAAGTTCCACAATGTGTATAACAAGCATGCTATGCATATACAGACTGATTTTACTGTTGTGGGTTTAGTAACGCTTTAAGCAAAGAAATTGGTCAAAAATAAAATAAATAAATAAATAAAACAGATTCTGTATACCAATATTACCCTTTATTTCAATATATGGGCATAAAAAGCGACTAAAAAAACAGCCCCCTCCCCAACACATTTCCCACCGTAAAAGCAAAAGCAGGCGACAACGTTGTCATCCAGCCATTAGCCACACATTCCAGCACACATTTTGCTCTCAATCCATGGTACCAGTACCTAAGGTGCTAATGCCAAATATCATACATGACCAAATCTCTATCTTAGGGGTAAAGTGCAAATCCGGCCAGGACACTCCATTCAGGGTAGAGACAGTCATATGAAGCAGATCACTGTTATTGCCACCATGACTTCTAAACAGAATCATGCATGCAGCTGAGCTAAGGCGTTTCACATTGCAATCATTACAGTTCGTGCTGTGAAATCCATAGAGACTGCATAATCTGTAAGCAAGTCCATTAAATGCATGTAAATAACCAAGTGTGCAACAGCCTTGACATACACTGACCCAGAGTTCATGAGTAGATGATAAAGTGCGGCACAGGAGCAAAGCAGGATAAGCAGTTATCAAGCAGTTGCAAATGTACCTAGTAGCAAAGGCATGTAGGTGCACAGCTTGTCACGCCACTTTAAATTCAGACAGTCAGGCTTACTACATTGTGAGTACATACCTCCCAACACTTTGAGATGGGAATGAGGGACACCTACTAGCAAATATATGTAGGCATAGGACCTGCCACCTGCCACACCCCCTTAAAGGAGAATTAACCAAAAAAAGTTAATTAAATCCACAAGGGCTTTTTGTGTACCACTACTATTCCTTTATATTGGCTTGTAAAATTTACAAATGCAGCAATTTAGAATTTGGATAGATTTGCAAGATTTAGCACTGGGAAACACTTTTTCAAAGATAAAAAGTGCATTTTATGTACAACTTTATAGATCAGACCAAAATGATGGACAGATGAGGGACATGGCTCCAAATCAGGGACAGTCCCTCAAAATCAGGGACAGTTGGGAGCTATGCGTGTATACATAACTTCCACACCTACGAGTATACATAACTTCCACACCTATGAGTATACATAACTTCCACACCTTCGAGTATACATAACTTCCACACCTATGAGTATACATAACTTCCACACCTATGAGTATACATAACTTCCACACCTATGAGTATACATAACTTCCACACCTATGAGTATACATAACTTCCACACCTACGAGTATACATAACTTCCACACCTACGAGTATACATAACTTCCACACCTACGAGTATACATAACTTCCACACCTACGAGTATACATATCTTCCAAACCAGGGACTGATGGAGCCCTTTAATGAACAGATACAGCTTTGTTCAACATAAAAAGCTCTACTCAACGCCAGATACAGTTCCCAACATTGCTGCCATGGGTGTCAGAATGAACACACCCACAGGAGCCGGACACTTTTACCCACTTCCTGCCCTGACCAATTTTCAGATGTCAGCGCTGTCACACTTTGAATGACGATTACTCAGTCATGCAACACTGTACTTAAATGACATTTTTATCATTTTTGAGACAGATAAAGCTTGACAATTTTTTTTTACATTTTCATCTGCATACTGTCACCAGAACAGTACAGAGTCACTGTGGTGACACTGTACTGCTCTGAGGAGGTGAACAGGATTTTTTTTTTATACTATGATTGCTTATTACAGTGATGATCACTGTATAATCAATCTTTTTACACATGAATGGCATTCATTCATGTGCCATTGTTTTCTATTGTGATAGCTGTGATTGGCCTTGTACCATGTGATCACTGTGACTAATTACAGAAATCACAATAGTAAGTAATGGCTATGAATGACAGCTATTGTTTATAACTGACATGTGATTGCTGTGATTGGTCACAGTGATCACATTGTACCAGGGCTGAGCACAGAGGCCGATATCAGTGGTGGCTGGTTTTGGGGGGGTGGCAAACAATCCACCCGCCGCCACCTGCTTCCTCTCTTCCCCTGCGTCTCCTACCTCCTCTTCCTGGCAGCCAATCCGATTGGATCTCCTTTTGGCAAATCGGGTAATGGGTCTCAGGACCCACTCCCTGATTGGCCAAGAGGAGAGTGAGTTTTACAATAGTGCTATTGTCACACAATTTAAATTTTGAAGCCTATTAGAGTCTCTGGTGGTAGCTCAACTCATTGTGATGGTAGTTTTCCTATGCCACGTGTGCCACTGGTGGACTTTAGATGCCAATGTACAAAAAAAGATGATGCCCAACTGATTTCAGAAAATACTTGGGACCAACTATATACAACTCCATTCTTCAACTCCAGCACTTCACTTGCTTGCACCTCCCAGACCAGCTAGCACTGATTTGTAGGCCCGACACTGACTCCCCCAGGCCTAAAGTGAATGCCCTTTGCAGGCAGGGACTGCGGGCCCCTTTAGTGTAGCAAAATTGTAGGTAGTCCCAGTGCTAGCTGTCCATGTGGCTACTGAGCCCAGTACCACATCTTCTCCTCCTGGTTGCTGTTGCCTCTCTCTACTGCCCATGCCACCACGGTCCACTCCTCTGGTTCTGCACCCATCCCAGACTGCAATCTCCCAGTCCTCTCCGGCGTGTTTCCCCAGTCCTCTCCTGACTGTGTGTCACTCGCCAGCCCTCTTAGCTGCGACCGGTTGTTCCTCCATGGAGACTTTGCCTGGCAGTGCTTCTCCCAATGTCCTCTTTCTTGCTCCTCCAGTGCCTCATGTCCAGGACACCTCCACATGTTCTCAGAGGGCCCTGTCCACTCCCAAGATCAAGCCCAAAGGTCACCCCCCCCCCCCCAGACTGGGGAGTTCCCTCCAAGGCCACGACAGCCTGGCACTCCATCTCCAGCTTCCACCTGAACAACTCCTCCCCCAGCTGGGCTGACCGTAGGTATTTAAGGAGGCCTGCCCCCTGTGAATCCAGTTGGGAATTGGTCAGGGCTCCTCAAAACACCCCAGGCAGCTCCACCTCCCCTCTCCTCCTTCCTTTCCAGAATATACTAGAAGGTTCTGGAGATAAGTGGGAGGTCTTGGTGATGCTGCCTTTGCATCACACAGCTCTTCCTGAGTCACTCCCAACCCAGATCTAAACACACAACAGTAAATGTACCTACTCTGACAAAAAAACCTAAGCACTAGCACTTCTAGCACACTAGAGGGTGCTACATGCATACTTGATAGATTTAAAGTTGATCGTAATGTGTGTGTGATGAGCGTTAGACAGATTTAACCACTCCCACACCGCGCACAGTATATTTACTGTGGCAGTGTGGACGTGTACCGCTAATCGCCGTAACTAAACGGCGATTTGCGGAGTGGCCACTAGGAGGAGCGAGTGCGCCGCCACGGCGCACGCTCGAGCCTGCCACACTCCAGAGGAGTGTGCCCTGTGGCTCGGGCAGACCTGATGTCCGCCGGCAAGCCGCGATGAGCTGCCAGAGCCAAAGAACAGGGAACCGCCGATGTAAACACGGCGGTTCCCCATTCTGACAGTGGGGATATAAGAGATCTACTGATCCCTGTCGCCGATTGCGATTTTTTTTTACCAAAAATATGAGGAAGAATATAAATTGGCCAAAACCGAAGAAAAAAAATGTTTTTATATATTTTTTGGATTTGTATTTTAGCAAAAAGTAAGAAATATTGGGTTTTTTTTGCAAAATTGTCGCTCTTTCTTTGTTTATAGCGGTAATCAGAAACGATGCAGAGGCGATCAAATACCCCCAAAAGAAAGCTCTATTTGTAGGGAAAAAAAGGACACAAATTTTGTTTGGGTACAACGTCGCACGTCCGCGCAATTGTCAGTTAAAGCGACGCAGTGTCAAATCGCAAAAAGTGCTCTGATCCTAACATGGGTCCGGGGGTGAAGTGGATAAAGAGTATAATACTTTTCTAGCCATTTAGAGTAACACAATTACGATGGTAAAGGAAAAGCATTTGATCGTGTAGAAGGATTTGTGAAAGGCATTGTTGGTGTCTCTAGGAGTGATAAATTGACTGTCACATGAAATCCAAGGAAAGAGAAATCTTTAAACATCAGTTAATAGAAACAGAGGGTTTACAATACTCTGCAAAAGGTGATCACACAGCAACAGAGAAATGAATAAACTTGTTCAAGCATTGGATTCAAGGCATTGAGATCAGATCTGGCCAGCTCAATGGACAGAGCAGCCTTCAGATTTTAGATTTTGAGAAATTGATTTACTTTATCATCTTACTGAGTGTGGCTGCAGAACATTTAAACCTGCATGATCCTGCAATATGAGCATTTGTTTCAATGTGTCCGATTGTGCACACCATGTGGTGCTTGAATTGTTTAATGCCCTAAGAATGTCTGATGGTTATCTCTAGGTGGAATCAGGAGTAATAAAACCATACACTTACTTTAGTGTCACGTGCATAGGAATTAAAAAAAAAAAAAATGTTATACCAAGATATTCAACAATGTTCATCTCAGCGCAATCTCCAGATAAATACTGTATATATGGACAACACAATAAAGTGCAAGTGCATATAAAATAAAGTCTAATTTAACAGTCCGAAAAGTCCATTGTGTCACACAGTGTTGAATATAATCCGACACCAATAACTTCCTCCACCGATGTGCAAATAACACCAAAATTTACTGAGGCTCACCAGATGTCCAGTAAAAATCAGCTTGAACGTCTACCCTATACCCCTGGCAAATGGACCCTTTCTGTAAGCTAAAAGGACTTTCCCAAATGTACTGAGGGAAGCAAGGGGTTTGGTAGAGCCTCGAATTGGGCTCCCAAACTGTCCAGGAATACAAAAAAAGGAATGCATCGTCATCATAGCAGGGGGTGACACATGCAGAGGGGTTCTTCCAAAAAAAGTGGAGTTCTTTAAATAAGTGAGCAATTCTGCTCTTGTATCTTGCGTCATCCATCTGAACGTTGCTTCTCTCTCACAGGTATGTCTGCCTTGCTGACAACTCCACCCAATAACTGAAACACTGTCTACTTTTTCCTTATGTCTTTTCAATAATGGTATGTTGCTTGCTGACAACTCCACTCAATAACTGAACCACTTTCTACTTTTTCCTTATGTCTTTCAATAATGGTATGTCTGCCTTGCCGACAACTCCGCCCAATAACTTAAACACTGTCTACTTTTCACTTATGTATTTTCAATAATGGTAGGCCTGCCTTGCTGACTACGCCACCCAATAACTGAAACACTGTCTACTTTTACCCTATGTCTTTTCAGTAATGGTATGTCTGCTTGCTGACAACTCCACCCAATAACTGAAACACTGTCTATGTTTTCCTTATGTCTTTTCAATAATGGTATGTTGCTTGCTGACAACTTCACCCAATAACTGAAACACTGTCTACTTTTTCTTATGTATTTTCAAGAACGGTATGTCTGCCTTGCTGACAACTCCACCCAATAACTGAAACACTGTCTACTTTTTCCTTATGTCTTTTTCATAATGGTATGTCTGCCTCTATAATGCTCCATCTGCCTTAATCTGAACATTGACTGTCTGCTGATTTGACTTTGTGGTAATACTGCCTTTGTCACTGCTGTCTCAACTACATCTGTAGCCATGTTCACATTATTTTGATGTTTATTAGCCCTCGAGTCTTACCTAATTTATGGGTTTCCTCATCTCCACAATTTTGGCCTTTTTGCCCTCTTGCAGTGTGATCATGTTGTGGAAAGGTCTGCTGTGATTACCTCCTAATTGATTAATTGCCAAAATCGACCACACCCATCACGGTATAAAACAAGGCTTTCCTTACGGGGGAACACATTGCAGGGGGTGACACATGCAGAGGGGTTCTTCCAAAAAAGTGGGGTTCTTTAAATAAGTGGGCACTCCTGCTCTTGCACTTCAGTGATTTGCTAAAAACGCACACTAACTGAAAACTACTTGACATCATCTCGCTTTCCTCTCTAAAACATGCACTCTTTACCTCTCCTTTTCCCAATAGCAGCCTCTCTTCTCAAACTATTTTTTCTTCACTCCTCTTCCCCACCCCACAATCTGTACATATTGCCCTCACCTCTCCACTCTTCCTATTACTGCACTCATCACCTCTTTCTAACTCAAAGCCCATATGCTAACAAAATGCCCAGGATGCTGAAGCATGTCCCCTCTTCCGCTTCTCCTAGCTTCTGGAGATATTTCCCCAAACCCTGGGCCTCCCTCATTTAACTATACCCAACACACCCATCACCACCACCCCACACCCTCTAGCTGTGGTCGCGATCTACTCAATTTAATCTCCATTCCCCTTCTTCCCAAAATCAGCCTCCCCTTCTCCTGTGCCCTCTGGAACACCCGCTCTGTCTGCAACAAACTCACCACTGCTTATGACCTATTTGTGACTAATTCCTTTAATCTACTTGCTGTCACCGAAACCTGGCTCCACAAATCTGATTCGCCTTCTCCTGCTTCCCTCTCCCCTGGTGACCTTCTCTGAACTCACTCCTCTAGGCCTAATGGATGCAAGGGAGTTGGAGTGGGATTCCTCCTATGTTATATGCCGATAAATACAGTGATTCATATTTAATATTCAAGTTAAACTTTTCCATCCATCCATGTCTCTTTATTTTGTTGAGAAATCACTTTGGCTAAACACCCTCTGGCATTTCTAGTCACTGCCATTTTGAGTAAGGACAGATTATTCATGTAGCATTTATTTCTTGGGATCCATCTGTCCTTAGCTCAGGCACACAAGTAGGAGGGTGTGCTTACCTGGAAAAGACCCCCCCTCCCCCTCTTCTAGATTAAAGAAAAAAAATACCCACAAAGACTCCTGGGGTGTAGCACATAATTTTGGCCAAAGCCAGAAGCCAGGAAGAAATTGAAAAAATGTATAAAGGTAAAAATAATATACCTGTGTGTAGGTGCAGTGTAATGCGGCAATCAGAAAACACGCAGAGTCCAAGTGCAGTAACAGGAATATAATGTAACAAACGTCCAGAAATACAAGCAGACCTGGCAGGAAGAAAACCCGACTAAGAGCATTCACAAGTTGTAATGGCAATGTGACAGCGGACTGGTGAGTCAGAGGGGCTGACAGTGTCTGCCTCGAGGAGCAGAGTGAGGTACCAAAGTAGTAGACAGTTTTAGGGGAATTCATAAAAAGTGTTCTTTTCAGAATTCCAATATGCCTTCACAGCATAAATGTCTGTGCAGGCGACAGATTCATGTACCTGTTGTAAATAGATATGTTGCAAAATACTAGTAGTGTAGTGCAGGAAACTATAACTGTCTCATGCTGTAAATTTGTCTTAATTGGGTCATGGTTATTAGAGTTCATGGATGGATGACTCATCCTGGCAGCTCTCTGGTGTCTCCCCCTGGTATCTGGAATATTGAAGAATGTTCTAGAACTAAAGGGGAGGAGGATAGGAGGAGCTGTCATGCATATTTATGGGACCTTAGCCAATCCCCAGAAGTTGGCTGACAGGGGACTGAGAAAATCCCAAAAATAGACATGGGCCATGCCAGCAAGGGGAATCAGTGAAAGATGGAGATGGAGTGCTGAGGAGAGGCTGTCGGTGGCTCTTGAGGGACCCCTTTCGAGGGGGGGTTCTACCTCATGATGGAACTTGGGAAAGCTGGCCTGGAAGGATCCCACCTTAGGAGGCAACTGGAGGGCTTTATGCCGGAAGAGGGAGCGGGAGAGAGCTATCAGAGACAGTGAGTAATATCAGCACAGTTCAGGGACAACACAAGGGGAGAGACTTTCAGCTGTCTGAAGACAGAGGTGTGCTTAAAGTGTTACTAAACACACCAGAGTAGCATCAGTCTGTATGTGCAGCATAGCGTGGTTGCTATACTCACTGCGGAACTTAAGGGTTAATCCTCCGTATTGTGTAAAAAGGCTCTTTGATCCTGTATGGACAGATCTTCCCCCTCCTGCAGGGTCTCTATGGGCAAGGCCAGATAATACACAGTGAGGGTAGTAAAGCTGTACATGCTCAGTTGAGCCTCTATTGCTGAAGAGAACATTTCCTTGTTCTCAGAGCTAGCCAGGTCACATGATATTGGCATCACACATGTGGGCATGTATACAGGCTATAGTGGAAATTTCCTTCTACCTGAACACTCTGCACTGGGTAGACCCTGCAGTTTATGACCGTGACCTTGAAAGGTATATAGTCGCAGTGTTTTAATGTAAAAAGAAGATTTTTAACTGTGGGGGGGGGGGGGGGTGCAGATGAACTATTTTCATATTACTGGGTTTAGTAACACTTTAAAGCAGTTGTATACTAAAAAAAAAAAAAAAAAAACTGTAAGGCAAAAGCATAATGAGCTAGTATGCGCCGCATACTAGCTCATTATGAAATACTTACCTCAGAACGAAGCTCCCACAAGGATGCCCAGTCCCAGCAGAGGGAGCGGACATCTTCCCTTCGGGGATCATTCCGGGTTCGCAGCTCCAGCATTGTGAGTGACCGGGACACATCACTGTCACACATGCGCGCGGGAGGTTGTCTTTCCGGCAGACTTTCCGGCAAGGTCCGGGCCTTCGCTGGTACATCGCTGTGCATGCGCTGCTATTGTCAGCGGCTGCATGCAAGTGGAAGATCTCCTAAACTACGGTTTAGGGGATATTCATATTACCTACAAGTAAGCCCTATTATAGGCTTACCATGTGTTTTGGGGGTAAACAACTGCTTTAAGACTTCATCCTTGCCCCGGGGAATCTCCATGGAAGTGTGCCAGTCAGGAAGGACTGAGGACATGTTATCAACCCCTAATAAACAAAAACAAGCCAACGACCGTTTTCTGTGTTGGAATGCATGAAGGAAATGCTGTGTGTCTGTCAGTGCTACAGATACATTAACCACTTGCCAACCGCAGGTTGGCGGCGACAAGGTGGCTCGATATCGCAAACCGCCGTCATACATACGATATCATGCATTGTGAGCATGCTCACACGCTCACTGTGTTCGGGGGGGGCCAGGGAGAGGGTGTGGTGAACTCGATCTCCGCCGGCTACCCGCGATGACCCCCCCCCCCCCGCAGTGAAAGAACGGAGGTCCGTGTAAGTAAACACGGATCTCCGTTCTGTGTGAGGGGCAAGGGCTGTGATCACAGCCTTCCTGTAAATGGAAGCTGTGATCACTCTCCTTCCCCTGCCAGTCAAACACTGTCACAGTTAGAACACACCCAGGGAACATAGTTAACCCTTACAGCGCCCTCCAGGTTAACCCCTTCACTGCCAATGGCATTTACACAGTAATCAATGCATTTTCATAGCACTGATCTCTGTATAAATGCCAATGGTCCCAAAAAAGTGTCAAAATGGTCCGAAATATCCGCCCCAATATCGCAGTACCACTAAAAATCGCAGATTGCCACCATTACTAATAAAAAAATAAAAAAAAATAAAAACCCCAGAAATGAATTCTCATCATCCATAAACGCGGCCACTTTTGCGCAAACCAATCAATAAACGCCGATTGCGATTTTTTTTATCACAAATATGAGGAAGAATACAAATCGGCCAAAACCGTTGAAAAAATTTTTTTTGTTATATTCTTTTTTTGGATTTGTATTTCAACAAAAAGTAAGAAATGTGCATTTTTTTGCAAAATTGTCGCTCTTCTTTTGTTTATAGCGTCGATCAGAAATGACGCAGCGGTGATCAAATACCACCAAAAGAAAGCTCTATTTGTGGGAAAAAAAGGATGCAAATTTCGTTTGGGTACAACGTCGCACAACCGCGTAATTGTCAGTTATAGCGACGCAGCGCCGAATCGCAAAAAGTGCTCTGGTCCTAAAGTGTGAAATCCTTCCGGGGCTGAAGTTGTTAATCAGGGGTATGCATTGCGTGTGGAGGTGCACTGTAATGGAGACTATTGCCCCGTACACACGGGACGACGATCGTGTTCAACACGTCGTACTCACGACCGTTGCATGCAGAATCGTTCGTCTGTGGCGGCACTGTCAACAGTTGAACGTACGACGGTC
>BLSH010256367.1:74937-87289 GCA_018402905.1 Glandirana rugosa
TCATGTATTCCGAGATAAGAGGAGGGACCGTCACAGTCTAGCAGAGAAGACCGGACACCCAAGGCGAGCAACCACATCCTCCAGGCAGCAGTAAAGGCCAAGGCGAAACCCGTGAAGGCCACGCCGTAAAAGCACGCCTTGTACTGCACCGCCTTGCATGAACGAAGCAAGCGATGCCGCTCCTCCCATCACAATGAACCCCCTTACCTGCCCACATACGCCTCACAGCCGCCGAGGAGACACCGAGACCGCGTCCCTGAATACGAAAATGCCGCACCGGAAGTGCCCAAAGCGGAACCGGAAATGACGACGGACCTCCTACACCAACGAGCGGAACCCACAGGCCAGAAGAGACGATCTGACACTGCCAGGGAGGAGAATAGAGCCTTATGTACTCCAGACTCCTCCCACAAATACAGGCTAGCCTGCGGCCAGCCTTAACACTTGTCATTTACTTGCAGGTGTGCTGAAGAGGTTTGTTTTTTTAATCCACGATTACACCTTCTCATAATTTGTCATTAGCAAGACCGTTCACTTCCCCAAAGCCAGCTCCCCCCAAAACAAATTAAGAAAAAAAAAAATATCTCCAGAATTTACATTTATTTGCACAGCAACACAATTAAGTGCATTCATTTAATGGCATTAGTATATTAGGTTTTACATTTAGACAAAAACATTTAGCAATTGGGATCTAATGGCCCTGCTCATAGGAGCTTACAATCTAAAAATTTCCAAGCCTTATAGTGGACATAGCTTTAATTTCAGTGTTTAGCAGGCTACACATTTCATAGTACAACTACTCTCAACAGACACCGACCACCAACAAATGTTTAGCTGCAAGATTATACCAAATTACAAAAAAAAAACTGTCATTCTTAAAAAAAAAAAAAAAAAAAAATACAAAATATTAAAAAGACACATATTCCAAACATGACCACCCACCACCCCACATTCCACACACATACATTGGTGACGGTATTGCTGGAAGATGCATTTCTGTGTACATGATTGAGCAATGAGATCAAAGAGTAGAAGGTCAGCAGATGCTCCCAAACCATGAATGCATGGTCAGCAGCAACAATACACAACACTGACAGCAAAGCCACACTTTTGATGGACAAAATGCACAAGAATTTCAACAAACAGCCAAAGTGGGGCGTTTGTCATTATGCACAAGATCAGCCCTCCTTCCCCAAAAACCACAGCAAATAACACGGCCTCTTCGCAGGGCAAACCAACCTCCTCTAATGCAGTCAATTTTATAACATAGGTTGTATTGCACACCAACACGCCCACCAATGTCATTCAATCTGTCTCTTCATGTCTGCCTAACTCAAAGTGATTGCACCTGATAAACAAGAACATTTACAATTTGCAAATGTGTTAGCCCACACGATATTGTCAAAACACCTGCCTTTACAAGCACATGAACTTTAATGGCATCCCAGTCCTAGTCTGTAGGGTTCAATATTGAGTTGGCCCGTCCTTTGCAGCTATAACAACTTCAACTCTTCTGGGAAGGCTGTCCACAAGGTTTAGGAGTGTCTATGGGAATGTTTGCCCATTCTTCCCAAAGCACTTTTGTGAGGTCAGGCACTGATGTTGGATGAGAAGGCCTGGCTTGCAGTCTCCGCTCTAATTCATCCCAAAGGTGTTCTATCGGGTTGAGGTCAAGATTCTGTGCAGGCCAGTCAAATTCCTCCACCCCAAACTCACTCATCCATGTCTTTATGGACCTTGCTTTGTACACTGGTCCAAATCAGGAGGGGGGATTATGTTGTGGGGTTGTTTTACAGGGTTTATTCTTTCATACTTGTGCGACTGGAAATTTGTGTTTTTTTACAACGATTTGCCGAAATGTTTTGCAGTGATTTTGATGTGACTTGAAGCAATAGCTGTATAATCCTGAGGTCTATGGACCTCAAGTCGCATCAAAGTCAGACCAAAGTAGTGCATGGACTACTTTGAAGTCACTGCAACTTGAAGTCGCACAGATATGAATGGGACTCATTGAAAATCATGGGGAATGGCTTGTCATATGACTTTGCAGTCCCAAGTCGCAAGAAAAGTCACACAAGTGTGAAAGGGGCCTGAAGATAATTTCCAATGAGCACCATTCATATCTGTGCGACTTCAAAGCAACTCAAGGTCAATAGACCTCAGAATTACACAGCTATTTCTTCAAGTCACATCAAAATCATGTCAAAAAACTGCAACAAATCGCGGTAAAGTCATGCGACTTTCAGGTCACACAAGTGTGAAAGCAGCCTTAGCCCAGGTTCACATAGGTGCGATGCAGGATCCAGCATGATTTCAGCACCGGTTCCTGCATTGCACCTCTCTCACAGGCAGTTCACACTGCCTTCTGTGAACCGCTGCGGGTGTCAGTGCAATATTAATGACACCCTCAGATTGGTTCATAGATCGCAGTGCTAACTGTGGATTCCGATAGGAATCGGATCGCAGGAGTGAGAACACCCATGCGACCTGATTCTGGTGTACGGAAAAAAGGTCTCTGCACTGCTATAGCAGCAAAGGCTTGGCTAAATCAAATTTGAACCCTACAGACTAAGACTGGGATGCTATTAAAGTTCATGTGTGTATAAAGGCAGGCATCCCAATACTTTTGGCAAGATCGCAGATTGTGCAAGATTTGCAATGGTGGTGGAACCCTCGTCCACATAAATGCTACATTTATATAAAACCTGGGAAAGGACATGAGTTATGTTTAACAACACAGGAAGAGATGATAGCCTTTCTACAGGACATAGCATGTTGGGGATTTGAACCTATGAACCCGGCTGTGCTCAGCAGAAGTGCTAAGCCCTTAGCCACATTCATGGAGCATCCATTGCTGTGATGTCAAACAGTCCTAAGTCTCAGGGTTGCAATAAATGAGCCAATGCAGATGTGCTGTGGAAGGTTGGATAACCATTGAACAACCTGTTTCTGGCATATGCCATCTGTTTTGAAGCTTTGTTATGGCTCAGTACTGCAAGCATTCTGCTATAGAACATCTCTCATTTTGGGGCATTTGCCTTGGTAATAAACATGCAATTATTGCTGGATGGGAAATGTTAAGGCTGATTATAGTCCTTGCCCATAGAAAATGTGTGACACAATTTGCAATAGTGGTGGAACCCTCCTACACATAAATACTACATGTAGACATCATTTTGGTAAGGACATGCGTTATGAGAACAGAAAACCTCTCTACATGAAGAGATATTCTCAGGATGCAAACCCAGAACCTCTATGTTCCTAGGAAGAAGCGTTAAGCTGTTAGCCACCAGTCTGCCGGGTGTGCAACCCTCAAGCACATAAATACACATGAAAAAATATTTAACTGATTGCGCCGTGGATCAACCTAAATTGAAACTAATAAATGAGGGAATGATCTTCCCTTGGGAAGGCTGCTGTAAACCAGCGAACTGGACTGTGAATAACAAAACAAGTGATAAGCGCCAACCTTAGTGTTAATAAATAGATAATAATCAAAGTGCTTATTAATATATTGTGAACAAATTATAACCGTCCACCAATGGTCTAAACACAATCATCTGATATAGAGTCCATTGATGTCCATCATGAATAAAAAAGTGACAATAGTGCTCTTCAGTGCTTCAAACCGATATTAAGGTGCCACAACACACGTGTCAGGTGCCAGGATCCCAATTGTGTCCCCACTCACCAGAGCGAGTAGACCCACTGCTTTGCAGTCAGTGGGTCAGGAATCGCTTAAATTGATGACCGATGTTTCCTGGTTGGACACTGGAGCAAAAGATGGGCCTCCTTCCCCTTACAATGGCAGCCTTGATATGCACTGGGACTGGTATTACGCCTTTTTCCCCTCTGTTTCGTAATTGGACCCACTATAGATAGTGCAAAAAAGGGGGAAGGGGGAGAGCGTAGGGTAGTCAAACAGCTGGCCTCTGACCAGAACATAAATACACATAAATACACATATACTGCATTTCTTTGTACATATAGGTGGTGGAATTACATCAGTCTGGAGTTTATTCTGTGCTATTTGGTGATGCTTGAAGTGTGAAACAGTGATGTTATTGCAACAGCTTTTTAATTATTATTAATTATTATTATTATTATTATTTGTATTATTATTATTATTATTATTATTTGTAGTATGATTATTTATTATATTATTTATTATTATTATTTATTGTTTGTGGTTTGTGAAGATACCTGTGTGAGTTTAGGAAAAGATTTTTATGAGATGGACAGCAACAAGCAAAAGACAGGGAAAAACATGAGAGGATTGAACATTGTAGCATTTTTAAAAACAAATTAGATGATGAAATAGCAACATTGTTGCAGGGACAATTTGTTTGAGAGATACATTTCATCTCAACATGAAAAGGATTTCTTTAGGGAAGTTACAATTGTATCATTAGAATCAATGGCTAAAACTTGTATTGGGCTTCTTAAGAAGGCATATTAGCCAACGCGAATTTACCTTCTCAAAAAGACATTATAGGCAAGTGCGAATTAGCGAATTTACTATACCTCCCTCTAAAAAAGGCATGGGGGTTAAAATGAGGGCATTTTCTTGTCTGAGCATGCTCAGTTGTGCTGATGAATAGTCAGGAAAAAAGGGGGAATTTGGCTCTTTTCAGACTTTCAATGATATTTCAGGTTATATATCACTTTTTTAAACAAATTAAAAGCAGATCATCATTAAGCAAGATACTACATTTTTAGAAACAATTTAGGTGATCCTATCATGCTCTAAACATTATTTTCATGTGCAATTCCCTTGCTTCTACCACGACTAGTTTTTTCGTCACTCACTGCTGTTTGGGCATTATAGTGAATTTGATTCTGGGACTATTTTCTCCCTCAGGGCTTTAGTGAATTCCATTTTCGCGCTAATTAGCGCGAATTTGCGATTCTGCGCGCTAAAATTCGCGCAAAGGCATATTCGCGCTATAGTAAATGACCCCCACAGTGTTGAGTATCCATTAGAAATGGGAACACTGCTCACTTTACAGACTTTGTACCAAGACCTGTGAGTTTTGACACTACCTAATGTTTTCCTGAGTAGCTAAAATATCAACGTATACATCCTAGTCTAACTTTCAAAGCACCTAACTAGGCTTCTAGTATTCCAAAAATCGATTAGCCATTCTAAATACTGAACTATTTCTAGAATCCAAACACAAAATTTTCAATGACTAATCGCTGAGCTGACCTTTGGAAAATAATTCACATTTAACTTTACTAATAAACTACTTTACTGCTATAAAAAATTGCCAATCATTGCAAAAAGTCAAGTGTTAGCTTGGAAATGCCTGTGATCTATTTTAATAAATTGTATTATATATTTTATCTGCTTGGCTAAGCCATGTACATTTGACATACTCAAGCTTGTCTATGTTTATAATTGTTGGTGTACTTTCACATGACCTTTCACATGTGTCTAAAACCAAAATCGGAATACTTTGAATTTTTTATCTATTCTTCAGGAATATCTGTTTATTTAATGAACTTTGTAAAAGCAAATGCATATTTGGATTCTTACTAAATAGATTCCAAAACAATTTATCTTAAAACTTGTAGCATCCTTATCTGCTGGCTCCGATGACTCCTAAATCATCTTGTTGCAGTTCCATCTTAATACTAGGCCAGGAAAACCTGTACAGTTAACCTCCAAAACAGTCACCATAAATGGCTTCCATCCTTATCCAAGAATGTTCTAACTCTAAGATTCAAAAACACAGAGTTGAATTTCAATTCTATACTTAGATTTTTTTTTTTTCACGAAAACCTACTTAAAGTTCATCTACAGTATACTTGTGAACATTAACATAAAGTTAGGTTGAAGTGAAATTATGGTTGTGGATTGAATGAAAGCACAGCTGCCTGTAGCTTACACAGGGGGTGACAACCATGTTGCACATTTGAAGCTAAAGTCACATTATTATGACCTTGAGAATGTTTGCAGCCTACTAACCTCATATTTTATGTAACACTGGACATTGCTCCTTACTCAGATGTTTTCTGTACTACTACACTATTTGTCTTGAATCTTGTCTATTATGATATGCAATGTGCTTTAATTTGCTAACCAATTCAATAAACTGTTATCTGTTTAAAAATAAGTCACACTATTAAAGAAGGCCATTGAGAGAGCAGAAGCTGTCAGGATCAACACATATTTATTAAACATTTCGTTACAGCAGTGGTTCTCAGCTCCAGTCCTTGGGACCCACCAACAGGCCAGATTTTAAGCATTACCTTGGGGAGATGCAGACCAGAACACTGCAATCAATGAGCAGCAAATTATATCACCTGTGTTGTATTTCAGTTATCCTGCAAATCTGGCCTGTTGGGAGGTCCCGAGGACCGGAGTTGAGAACCACTGGGTTACAGCATTATAAAAAAAATTCCACAACCACACTTGCAAGGGAAAAAAGGGCTATTTACACAATTTTAGTTGTTGGGTTTAGATACATTTTAATTGTCATACTGAGATGGCTAAACAAAGAGTAATGCTAGAAATACATGCTGTTCTGGATTCCCCTTAATGGTAGGCACATGTCTGAAAGCATAGGCATTGGTGTCATGTGATCTCTGTTGAAAGAAGGGATCAGCCAATATGAACACAGATTCAGCAGGGGTAACATTAACAAGTGTCTAGGCCTTCAGACATGGGACCAGTAGTAGAGTTGATTATCCCATCAAAAGTTAACATAATGGGGGGGCGGAGGCAGCCGGAGACCAGGGTGGACGCATAGGTGCCGAGCTCCGAAGATAGCGGGACATCAGCGACCTTCGGCGGCTTGTTGAGCGACTGAACCCGATTCCACTCTACTGCGGGACACTCACCAGTAGCTGGAGCGTACTTTGGGAGCGATGCCGGGGAAGAAAAGAGACGATGTCCGGCGGAAAAAGCTAATGGCCTTCTTCAATACAGGCCCGAGGCAAGATGGCGCTGGCGCCATGCTCACATCCACGCCGGACCAACGATCGCTGGCGCATACGAGCAAAAAAGGCTTTACCCATAAAAGAGCCAGCCCTCCTAGGAACCAGGACTCTCCCTCAGCCACACCATCATCAGGGAGCCCGGAGAAGTCCAGATTCAGGCCGGATGCATCGGATCCAGGCCACGAGGTAAGCGGCTCCCAGGAATCCGGGGATGACACTAGGGACCTCCCAGACTCCATCGATCTTTTCCCAACGACCGACAAACCTGTCCTGGACACGGTTCTTAAAGAGATGCTAGTCTCCCTAAGAAGCTCGCTTCAATCTGATCTAGTGGCCTGTGTACATAAGCTAGGCTCAGAAGTGCACGCGGTAACGGCCAGGGTTGACCATATTGAGCACAAAATGGGCAACTATGCAACAACTATAAACGATCTGATAGACGCCTCTAACAACCAAGACGATGAATTAGAAACCATCAAAGCCAAGATGGCTGATATCGAGGACAGATCAAGGAGAAATAATATTAAGATAAGGGGGGTCCCCGAAAACATCCCGCAACATGATCTGTCCAAATATGTCACTAAATTATTTAACACAATTGCTCCTGACCTGACACCCCTCGATCTAATGATCGATAGGATCCATCGTCTTCCAAAACCTGCCTTTCTGCCGGATAATATCCCTAGAGATGTCATTCTAAGATTGCACTTTTATCATGCTAAAGAACTGTTGATGTCCATATGCAGAAAACAAGAGCACCTCCCAGACCCTTACTCTGCTCTCAAGTTGTTTGCTGACCTCTCACAGTACACCTTGCAAAAAAGAAGGAATCTCTCCTCCATCACCAAGGCTCTACGGAACCACAACCTTCAATATAAATGGGGGTTCCCAACTAAACTGGTGATCTCCAGGGAGGGGAAAGACTTCGCGGTGACCTCTTTGGAAAGAGGAATCACACTCCTGCAGGAATGGGGTATAGTCCCAGAACAGCAACAGCATCAACGCTCCCCTAAAGCCAATAACCTCCCTGGAGTGGAACCAGAGTGGCGTACGGTAACTTCCAGGAATGCTAAATCACATAAATAAGCATAGCCGAAGGCTTTCTCTTTCATCTCAGTCAACATTATTCCCGCTAAAGAGGACTCCCTCTGAACTGAACTTTCCTCCTATTCACCCCCCATCACTTGAGTGACCATGAGTCTCACTCAGTTTTGTTTGCAACCGAAATGGATGCTAACCTTAATCTGTTTGTTATGTTTCTGGTTTGATTTTTTCTTTTATTTTTGTTTATACAGTCAGACCTACTTTACCTGTGCTTTCAATCCCACGCAGAGACCACACACAAGAAGATACCACAATGTCAGATGGTCAACCCATCACCATTCGCTAAAGTGCCTCATGACCTGCATCTATGTAAGTAACCTACCACTCACTTATCGTTTTCCACACACTCCATATAAATGCCCGTTAACTTCCTCACCATAAACGCTAAAGGGCTCAACCATCCTGCCAAGCATAGATCATTGTGGTCAGAAGCACTCCAAACCCAATCAGACATCATCTGTGTCCAGGAGACACACTTCAACAGACGCATGCCACCTAAGTGCAGTCACCCCAAATTCTCATCTGTGTACACGGCCAGTGCAGACTCCAAGAAAAGAGGCGTACTAATAGCCATAAAGGACACAATTGACTTTAAATTATCTGCAACTGTGGAAGACCCAAATGGGCGCTATCTGATCATAGTGGGTAGTCTAAATGGATCGACCTACACAATAGCGAATGTTTACGCTCCCAATACCAATCAAATTAAGTTTCCTACACAAAATAATGAAAAAGGTTGAAAAAGTACGCCAAGGATATCTAGTTGTATGTGGAGACTTCAACCTCACACCCAACCCATTACTAGACTCTACCTCCAAAGCTAAACACCCTCCAGCATCAATTAAAGCTATACTGAAATCATATGAACTATATGACGCCTGGAGATGCTGCAATGCTAGTGAAAGAGATTACTCCTTCTTTTCCAGCGTACATGGGTCTTACAGCCGCATTGACTTATTTTTGGTGGACAGATCGACCCTTCTCCGCACTAAATCTTCCAAGATAAACAATATAACGTGGTCGGACCACGCCTCAGTACAGCTGGTTATTGATGACCACTCCAGTTCCGCCTTCATTTGGAGAGCTAACTCCAGGCTGCTCCAGGACACCACATTCAAGGCTAAACTAGAACAGGACATCCAACAATTTTTTGAACTGAACCACCTTCAGTAGAAGACCCAAACATATTATGGTCTGCCCATAAGGCAGTGATAAGAGGTCTACTTATACAACAAGGGGCCAGGGTTAAGAGGAAGGGGCAGCAAGAAATGATTGACCTGACGGCCAAAATTGAAAGGCTTGACACCCAGAACAAACAATCCCCCTCCCAAAAATTAATTGTTCAACTATTCATGGCTCGTAATGAACTTAGAACACTTATTATGAAGGATTTCGATAAGGCCCATAGCAGACTAAAAATGAATTACTATGCCCATGGAAATAAAGCGGGAAAACTTTTAGCAAACCGCCTTAAAGGCCTCAGACACAAAACCAATATCTCACAAATCACACATCCAACTAAGAGAGTCAATCTTACCCACCCCCAAGCAATAGCTGATTCTTTTAGTGAGTATTATGGCCCTCTAAACAACCTTAAGAATGACCCCTCCTCTCCACATCCTGATACTGCCACTATAACAGCTTTTTTAAACAAAATAAATCTCTGTGGATCAACTCTCCAGCTTAAATGTTCCAATATCGACTCAAGAAGTCGATCAGTCTATTCAAAAACTCCCTAACAATAAAGCCCCAGGTCCAGATGGATTCACAGGCGACTACTATAAAGCCTTCAAACACATTCTGAATCCACACCTAGTAGAGGTGTTCAACTCAGCTGCTGCCTCTTCCTCCTTCCCCAAGGAAATGTTAAAAGCCATGATTGTTGCACTTCCGAAGCCAGGGAGGGATCCCAATACCCCACAAAATTGTCGCCCAATCTCACTGCTAAACATTGACATAAAAATGTATGCAAAAGTAATAGCCACAAGACTGATAGACATTCTCCCATCTCTGGTTCCCATGGACCAAGCGGGGTTTACCAAAGGTCGTCAAATGGCAGATGCTACCAGACGCTTGCTGAACATTATACATGTTGGGAACAAGACTCAAACGCCTTCTCTGCTCCTAACCTTGGATGCAGAGAAGGCGTTTGATAGGGTCCATTGGGAGTACCTGGCGCAGACACTCCAAAGGTTTGGATTTGAGGGTCTAATCTTTTCAGCCATAATGGCGCTGTACTCTATACCCTCAGCTCAGGTATATGTAGCGGGGGCTCTCTCAACACCCTTTGAAATTTCGAATGGGACACGTCAAGGGTGCCCATTATCCCCGCTGATCTTTAACCTCCTAATGGAACCCCTCGCAACACATATAAGATCACATCCTAACATTTCAGGTCTGATAGTGAATGGGCAGTCTCATGTCGTCAGCTTGTTCGCTGACGACATTATACTGATACTCACCCAAGTGGAATCTTCTCTGGCTTCATTGTCTGTAATTCTGCAAGAATTTTACACTGTCTCCTATTACACATCACACATACTGAATCTGGGTCTGCCGAGTGAAGTTCAGCAAAAACTGGCCAAAAAATACCCTTACAAATGGGAAGACAAAGGGATAAACTACCTAGACATCGTCCTAACTCCCAATTTAAAAAACATTGCCAATATGAACTTTGTGCCCTTTGCTCCATCTCCAATGGACCAAATTAGACTCCATAGGCAAATTTGAGCTTTCTAGGTCCGGACGTCTGGCAGCATTTAAAATGCAAATTCTCCCACAGTTGTTGTATCTGTTTAGAACCCTGCCAATCCCCCTCACCAACCAATATTTTAACAACCTCCAATCAATAGTTAACAGATTTCTATGGAAAGGGAAAAGAGCAAGATGTGCCTTCAACAAATTAATCAAGCACATAACGGTGGGTGGGGTGGGCCATGTCCACCTACAAGACTATTACTACGCGACATTGCTCGCACAGGCTAAACATTGGGTACGACAAGGTGATCCCACCCTATGGGTAGAACTAGAACAAGCTCAAGCTCCTCGTGAAGACCTCTTGGGCCTTCTGCTCACATCACCTTCTAATTACGACTTAAACACCAATTTGTCCCCTACAATTCTGGCAACCCTCAGGGCTTGGTCCCATCTTCAAAAACGCACCGACTGGAAAGGTGAAATGACTACTCTACCCCTGCCCTTATCAGCCCTCTCTTTCATAATACCTGATCTAAATCTTAAAAACTGGATCAGTCGGGGCATCAAACATTTGGAAGAGATCGTAACTGATAACAGGCTCCTTCCATTTGATAGTCTAAAACGTAAATTTCAACTCCCCTTATCTGAAAAGTTTAAATATAACCAAATTGCACACCTCATCCAACGGAACAACCACCTTCAACCCAAATTACCTAAAAAATTAGCTTATATTTATCTAAACTCAACAGAAACCAGTGGGGACATATCAATTGCGTACATGTCCCTACAGGAAAAGGATATATGCTCCAAAAAACCCTCAATGTTAGCCTGGAAACGAGAAATGGGAACCGAGTACTCTGTAGACCAGTGGAAAAAAGCAATGAAACTGACTTACTCATCTACCAGATGTGTCAACCTATGGGAACTCCATCAGAAAATCCTCCTACGCTGGTACTTAACGCCTTATAGGCTGTCTAGGATTTACTCCTCATGCTCCCCCAAATGCTGGAGAGGATGTGGTATGTCAGGCACGTTAATACACATTCTGTGGACATGCCCGGTGTTATTGCCGTTCTGGACCCAGATAAACCACATTGTAGCTGAAATAACGGGCTCAGATGTGTCTCTGTCACCGGGAATGGCACTACTATCCCTAGACCTACCCAACCTCCAACCTTCACTCAAAGATGCAATATCCCACTTATTATTTGCTGCCAGACTAGTCATACTAAGACACTGGAAACAAGAAAAAGCTCCTAGGGTATTAGAAGCCATTCAAACGACCAATCAGCATATAACCTATGAATCTATGTATGCCTCCTCACTCGGCAATTACGACTCCAGCCATAAGAAGTGGCAACCTTGGAACAATTGGTATCACAACCATAAAATGCTATGAATACTACAAAGTAGAACAACTAGGTCTGACTGCCACCTAATCACCTTGACTGTATATTTTTCTTTGTTACATGTTTTACTAGCTTTTTTCTTTTGCTAGTTATTTAATTGTTTTGTCCTATTGATACCCTCTATGTGGCGTGCTCTTAAGCGGATATATACAGCATAAAGTTTACTGATTCAATCGCAGTTGGAAGCTGTCGGGGGC
>BLSH010256367.1:87299-101030 GCA_018402905.1 Glandirana rugosa
CACATAATTGCACGGACTGTATGGTGTAGGAGAGGTCGTAAACCCCCTCGTACTCCCCATTTCATGCTCCCCCAAATGCTGGAGAGGATGTGGTATGTCAGGCACGTTAATACACATTCTGTGGACATGCCCGGTGTTATTGCCGTTCTGGACCCAGATAAACCACATTGTAGTTGAAATAACGGGCTCAGATGTGGTTCTGTCACCGGGAATGGCACTACTATCCCTAGACCTACCCAACCTCCAACCTTCACTCAAAGATGTAATATCCCACTTATTATTTGCTGCCAGACTAGTCATACTAAGACACTGGAAACAAGAAAAAGCTCCTAGGGTATTAGAAGCCATTCAAACGACCAATCAGCATATAACCTATGAATCTATGTATGCCTCCTCACTCGGCAATTACGACTCCAGCCATAAGAAGTGGCAACCTTGGAACAATTGGTATCACAACCATAAAATGCTATGAATACTACAAAGTAGAACAACTAGGTCTGACTGCCACCTAATCACCTTGACTGTATATTTTTCTTTGTTACATGTTTTACTAGCTTTTTTCTTTTGCTAGTTATTTAATTGTTTTGTCCTATTGATACCCTCTATGTGGCGTGCTCTTAAGCGGATATATACAGCATAAAGTTTACTGATTCAATCGCAGTTGGAAGCTGTCGGGGGCGTGGGTGGGGAGGGCCACGTGATTCCTGGGCACAGCTTGTCCCCAGATGGGGTGTGCGGGATAACTGTGTGGCCTCGCCCTCCCCACTTGCCCCCCCCGGCTTGTCTCTGGTTGGGTAATATGATCACACCTCAAACCGCTCATATGTTGTTTTGACCATATACATACCAATGTTTGCCTTAATTGAGCTATCTCAAATAACATGTCACATGTTTGTAAAACTTTTTCAATAAAACTATTGAAACAAAAAAAAAAAAGTTAACATAATAATATGATAAAAAGCTTTGGAGTGCAATTCGAGATCCATGGTGTACTGGTGAACATGTGTATTTATCTTAAATATAATGATTAGGGATGGGCCCGCGGTTTGAGCCGAATGTCAAATTTAGAACATTACGGGGCATTCGCAGCGACTTAGCTGCCGCAGAGCACCCCATAATGCATTGCGCATAGGTGGCGCACACAGCTTCTCCACATTGGGAGGGCTCCTGCCGTCTGCACGCTTTTTGCTTAGACAGTTTATTTATATGGCAGAGCGGGGTCACCCGGCGACGTAAGCGAGCGACCCTGCCCCTTCTGACGTCATGTGTCGTCAGAGGGGGCGAGTCACACGGTTACGTCACGGGTTGGCCTCACCCTTCCATATAAATAAACTGTCAAAGCAAAAAGCACTCAGTCGACGGGAGCCCTCCCATGGAGGAGTAGCTGATGGGGCTTTTTTTTTTTTTGCGGGTCCATCGCGCACTGTGATTAACGATGGATTACAATGGGGGACACTTATTTTTTTTTTTCTTCTTTTTTAATAAAGGACTTGTCCCTAATTGTCTCCACAACCACAGCCCAGAGTTGTGGGAAAGAGGATCTTGTCCCCATCAACATGGGGACAAGGTGATTTGGCGTGGGGGGCACAGAGCCCCCCCTTCCCCAAAGCATCCATACTCCCCATGTTGAGGGCATGTAGCCTTGTACGGTTCAGGAGGGGGGGCGCTCACCTGTCCCCCCCCTATCCTGACTGGCCAGGTTGCATGCTTGGATAAGGGTCTGGTTTGGATTTTGGGGGGAACTCCACGTCAATTGTCTTTTTTTTTTTTTTAATGAATTTTTATTGACAGAGTTGTACATAATACAGATTAAAGACAGTACAGTGACTTGATAAGGCCACTGTGGTATTGTAATTTTTCTATATAATACATGACAATAGAAAGGTGATAATAATAAAACATAACATTTGTAGTCATACATCAGAAATCTTAGGGTCCTAATAGAACCTAACTGAGGAAGGCTGGATGGCTGTCTAGAATGGAGAAGGTTGGTTAAATCTACGTCTCTTGTATCCAGCGGGTGGGGAAAGGGAAAGATGGTGATAAAAGTAAATAGGAAGGTAAATGACATGTCTGAACATTGATGAGAGTGAGATGTGATAAGAGTGTGAAGAGCCCTGTTGTGCATCACAGGGGATTTGTGCTTCACCTGACCTGAGTGCTTACATAGATTAGTAGCCCTGATCATAGAGAGATCTTAGGTGGTTGTAGCAGTAGTCTAAAGGGCCTTGAAAAAGTTCTCGTTCCTCTTTCGAGAGAGAGCGATCCATGAATGCCTGCCACTTCTTGAAAAATTTGCAACTGCTATTTAAGTGTGAGAAGTCCGTTGTAAGTTTCTCTCTGTATAAAGTGAGGCAAAGGTCCCTTTGGAGCTGAGAAATCGTTGGGGGGCATTGAAGAGTCCAGTTTTTCAGAAATACTTTCCGGGTGACCATTAACGTTGTTTGAGTCCATGGGTTAGGGTTCTTTCCGTTCGTAGACGACCAAGTAAGCAGTTGCTTGTCCCAGTAGCCAAAAATGAGGAGAAAGGGGTCTTTGGGGAGTTTGGTCATTGTGGTGCCAAAAATGAAAGAGTTGGTTTGTTCCCAGAAAGCCTCAATGAGTGGACATGACCAGAAGCGATGTGCTAATGTTGGTTTCGGGAGCTGACAAAGAGGGCAAGCCATGGAGTTTGGAATCGCTGGGGACCTCTTGAAAGAAATATAGGTGCGGTGTATCAGTTTGAGTTGGGTCTCACTCCAGGCTACATTGGGGGTGAGTTTTAGGATTGAGTTGTATCCCGTGAGTATTTTGTGAAGAATGTCTGGATCAGGAAAGTCAGAATTCCATTTGGAGGCTTGAGTGGCCGAGAGGGGAGCAGAGGTGAGCAAGAGAGGTTTGTAGAGTGTCGATATGGAGTAGGTCCCCTTGTCGAGGGATGCTTCTAATATGGAGGGTTTGAAACTAGTTGACCTCTCTTTATCCGATGCCTTCAGATAACTTATACATTGTAAATAATAGAAGAAGTGAGAGGGGGTAAAGAAAACCGTTCTGCTTTGGTTTGGAAGGGTAGAGGGGCTCCTCTGATCGGGTTACAGAGGGAGGCGAACTTGGTGAGGCCATGATCCGCCCTTTCTTTGTAGACTTTATGGTCCATCCCAGAAGGAAAATCAGGGTTCCTTTGTATAGGTGTACTTCTGGATATGGAGATGGGTAGTTTTAAATATTTTCTAGTTTCTCTCCAGGCGATGATTGTGTCTCTTAGGAGAAAGTTGTTTTTTAGGTCCTGATTAGGTTTGGTGTGAAGTAGAGCCTCGAGTGATACGGGGTAGATCATTGCAGATTCCAAGTCATAGGACGTGTATTTAGAGGATTTGGAGATCCAATCTAGTCCTATACAGTTTAGACATGCCAGGTTATACATCCTAGTGTTTGGTAGGTTTATCCCCCCCGCGCTCCTAGGTAAATGAAGTTTATGTAAGGCAATGCTGGCCCTTTTCTTTTGCCATAAAAATTTGGAAAGTGCCCTGTGTAGTAATTGGACATCCTTATGTTTAAGGAGTAGTGGAATAGTTTGTAGGGGATATAAAAGTTTGGCAAAGCTGACCATTTTGTAGAGGTGACATCTCCCTAGGAGCGAGAGGGGGAGGTCCATTCAGCCTTCCAATTCACGCGTAATCTTAGAGATTAGAGGAGGAAAATTGAGAGTGTATATAGAGGAGGGGCATTTACCAATTTTGACACCTAAGTAGGTAATGTAAGACTTGGCCATAGAGAAGGGAGAGGAAGGGGCCCAGACAGGAGTTTGGTGCTTTCCAAGACAGAGGACTTCGCTTTTGCTTAGGTTTATTCGTAATCCAGAGTATAATCTGAATTCTTCGAATATATCTTTAATACTAGGTATATCTGAGGCGGGATTTGAGGTAAAAAGGTGCACATCTTCTGCAAATAATGCCGACTGAATTTCTGAATTTGCAAATGGGATGCCATGGAGGGGGCTTTGAGAGTTATGTATCTGGATAATGGTTCCATTGCTAAGTTGAAAAGCAAGGGTGATAGAGGGCACACTTGCCTTGTACCCTTGAATAGCCTAAATTTGTTTGTCAGATGTCCAGCTACTACTAATTTTTCTGTAGGGGAAGAGCACATCTCGCTTATCAAGTGCATGAAGGGACCAACAAAGCCCAATTTGTTCAGTACTAGGGAAAGCCGGTCAAAGTTGACATTGTCAAAGGCTTTTTCTGCATCTAGGGCAATGATGGCTAGATCAGTTTCACTGTGGGGGTTTGCATAGTCCAGAGCCATCATTACCTTGCGGATATTTAGGGTAGCAGTTCTGCCTTTGACAAAGCCAGATTGGGCTGAGTGTATTAGCAAGGGGAGGATATTTGCTAGGTGTGTGGCTATTATCTTGGACAGAATTTTGACATCTAGATTGAGAAGAGATATGGGATGGTACGAGCCCGGTTCTAGAGGGTCTTTTCCTTTCTTCTCCAGTAATTTGATGATGGCTTGGTGACCAGTTGGAAGGTAAGGTCCTCCTTTCCAAATTTGGTTATATACTGCTAATAAGGTTGGACTAGTAAGTCAATCGTGGATTTATAGAATTTGCCTGTGAAGCCATCAGGACCTGGGGCTTTTGCTGGGGCTAGGTTCTGAACAGTGGCGGCTAATTCTTGGGCCGATATTGGGTCGTTTAACTTCTCGAGTTGGGAGGGGGTAATTTGAGGTAGTTCCAAATCATTTAAAAAGTCCTCGGCTTTGGAGATATTTACGGGGTCTAGGGCATAGAGGGAGGTGTAGAAGTCATGCATAATTTTGGTCACCTCTTGGGGTTGGGTTCTGATAGCTCCTTGGGGATCGCGTAGTGAACGGATATGTGTGGGCATATAGGGCCCTCTGCAAAGTCTTGCAAGAAGTTTCCTGGGCTTGTTGCCAAATTTGAAAAAGGTAGCATCCGAACATGCTTTCTTAGACAATTCCAAAGTTTCTGCCCAGTGATCAAACTCCTGTTTGGCCGCAATCCAGGATGCCAAATTGCCATCTGTATTGTGATCTGAAAGGGCCCGTTGGGCTAGTTTAAGTCTCTGGCTGGCTCCCTTGTATTTGGATATGGAGTGTTTTTTGAGAGAGGAGGCGTAGGAGATTATTCGCCCTCTCAGATAGGCCTTGCCTGCATCCCAGTATAAATTTGGGGTATCCAAATGTTGCGCGTTTACTTGAGAGTATTCCTCCCAGGCTTTTGTGATGAAAGATTTAAAATCGGCTGTTTTGGCTAGATGTGCTAAGAATCGCCAGAGATTGGGGGAAGTATTTACGTTGTGTTCCAAAAGGGATAGAGATACTGGGACGTGGTCGGAGATAGCTATTTCCTCAATTTTGGTGTGTTCCATAAGGGGAATACATTGTTCGGTTCCGAATATATGGTCTATTCTCATGAAGACTTTATGGGGGGTAAAGTAAAAGGTGAATTCCCTATCAGTAGGGTGTTGGAGTCTCCAGAGGTCATATAGACCCAGGGTATCTACCATTGTTGCCAGGTTGGATGGTTCAGATAGTTTGTGGGGCTCAAGTGATTTTTTGGGTTGGGACCTATCTTCAAGAGCATGCATGATGCTGTTAAAGTCGCCCCCCACAATGTGAGGGAGATGGGGATGTTTTAGAAGATAAACCATAGGGTCGTAAAAAATTGATTGGAAGGGTTGTTGGGAGCATATATGTTAGAAATCTGTATCGTTTTGTCATTCCAGCTAAGTTGGATCGAAACCATGGGAATCTGAGTCAAATGATAAAACTTTACCTGGAAAGTTTTTTCGGATCAGAATAAGGACCCCTGCTTTATGCCCGATGAACCCAAGACTGTCCCGACAGAAAATCGGACTGAGGAAGATGGGATTCCTGTATAAGGGCAATGTCTGTATGAAGTCGTTAAGTGCCTTAAGATTTTCGCGTGTTTGATCGGTGACCTTAGTCCTTTCACATTCCAGGTAATAATTTTCATAAAAGAGAGGGGTGAGAGGATAAATTGCAAGTACTTTTACTGTTAGGTGAGCTAGTGAGGATTGACGAGTAACTAGTGGTGTAGTGGACTATCGAGATAGACGAGAGAAGAGAGATAGAGGTAAATATAGAAGAATTGATAGGAGAACCCTGTGTGCACAACAATGACCCACATATATATACTGAGTAGCAATAACTAATGCAAACAAAAAACAATACAAAACCCATATTAGGGACTTCCCTTTTTTCCACATGTGCTCACTGCATTAAGCCAGCTCCCTATAGCAAAGAGTCCCTGTGAACGTAGAGTTACTGTCCTCCAGGAGGCTGAGGTGACAGATGTGGAGAGGTCCCAGAGGTTGAGGTTTGGGGGAGAACAGTTCATGTGGCAGAAAAAGGTATGTAAAAGGTTGAGCTGCCACAGCTATGGTGCATGAATGGAATTGAGGTTGGAGTTATAAACTGACCGTCTCTGAGGAGGTTCAATATGCGATCCGGATCCATGGGGGGCACTGTCCCCGTCCAAGACTGTCGGCGTATATTGAGTCTTCATTTTTGCAGAAGTATTGACTGGGTGAAGAGAGGGAAGAGAGAAAAAAAAAGTGAGTTAAGTTTGGTGTTGGTCAGCTGCTTGCCCTCCTGTCGGTTTGAAGCGCTTCGGCGGATCTTTGCGTGGGCTTCGCTGGTCTGTGGGGCGGGAGGAAGAAGGGTCTCTCGCTGCAACACTTGCATAGGACTCCAGCCGGAGTGATCTCAGATAGTGATCCACTTCTGACGGGTCGTGGTAGGAAAGCTGGTCTCCGTTTGGTGCTTTGAGGTGTAAGATGGCGGGGAACGCCAGGGTGAACTTGATGTTCAGCTTGAAAAGCTCTGCACAGATCGGTTGGAAGGCTTTTCTTCTCTTGGCCACTTCAGCTGAGTAACCGGCGAAGATGAGGATGCTCACCCCGTCTATTCGCAGAGATTTTGTCTGGCGGTATTTTTGAAGAATCTCATGTTTGTCCGCATAGTTTAGGTATTTTGCAATTATAGGCTTTGGGCTGTTGCGGTCCGATTCTGGCGCTCCCAGCCGATGGGCTCATTCTACCGTGCATGGCCCAGGACAGCCTAGGGCTTCTGGAATTTTGGACCTGCAGAAATTAATCAGAGCCGCGGAGTGGAGGGATTCTGGCACCCCTATGAAACGAAGGTTGCACCTTCTGGATCTATTTTCTAGATCTTCAAGTTTTTCCGTTATCCATCTAAGCTGTTTATCCTGGGCCTGGTTGGATTTGTGAGATTGGTAGGCCTCATCCTCCAAGTTGGAGATGTGCTGTTCTGGTTCATTGAGTCTCTCAGCTTGAGCCCTCAGTTCTTTTTGAAAGTTGAGCATGCCTGCCTGAACAGCCTGTTCAACTAAGGCTGAGATGGTTGGTGCTAGGAGGGCACCTACTGCTTGTGCTATGTGCTCTGTGTCGCCTGAGCCCAGGATGGGGGGTTGAGAAGAGGCAGCGCTCACCTCCATCGCTGCAGGCTTCGTAGGATCCGAAGATTCGTGCCTCGTGGTTGTATCCGAACGTGCTGGCGTGTCCGAACGAATGGGCACGTCCGGGCCTCGATGCTCCGAGGAGTGACGGGCGGCACTTTTCTCCATGCGGGATAGCTCGGTCCTTTAAATGTTTAAATAAATCTTGTGTTGAGATCATTCAGAGAGGGTTGATTCAGTACCAATAAAGTCCCATTTTCTGCTCTAGGGGAGGCACTCCACCCCAACTTTTTTCAATTTTATCACTAGGGATGTGGTACTGGCCATAGGCAGTGGCTGATACATTTTTTGTATGTAACTTTTTTTTTGCATTGATACATGTCCCCTAGGGCAGGACCAGGGTCCCCATACACTTTTTATGGCAATAATTTGCATATAAGCCTTTAAAATGGGTACTTTTGATTTTTCATGTTTGGGTTCCATAGACTTTAACCACTTCAGCCCCGGAAGGATTTCCAGCTTTAGGACCGGAGCCCTTTTTGCGATTCGGCACTGCGTCGCTTTAACTGAAAATTGCGCGGTCGTGCGACGTTGTACCCAAACGAAATTTGCGTCCTTTTTTTCCCACAAATAGAGCTTTCTTTTGGTGGTATTTGATCCCCTCTGCGTCATTTCTGATCACCGCTATAAACAAAAGAAAAGCGACAATTTTGCAAAAAAAAAAAACAAATTTCTTACTTTTTGCTAGAATACAAATCCAAATAAAAAATATAAAAAAACATTTTTTTTCACCGTTTTTGGCCGATTTATATTCTTCCTCATATTTGCGATAAAAAAAAATCGCAATCGGCGTTTATTGATTGGTTTGCGCAAAAGTGGTTGCGTTTACGGAGGATGAGAATTCATTTTTGGGGTTTTTATTTATTTATTTATTTTTACTAGTAATGGCGGCGATCTGTGATTTTTAGCGGTACTGCGATATTTCAGCGGACATGTCGGACTATTTTGACACTTTTTTGGGACCATTGGCATCTATACAGCGATCAGTGCTATAAAAATGCACTGATTACTGTGTAAATGCCATTGGCAGTGAAGGGGTTAACCTGCAGGGGGCGCTCTAAGGGTTAACTGTGTTCCCTGGGCGTGTTCTAACTGTATGGGGACTGCCCTAGCTGGGGAAGGGAAGTGGTCACAGCCTTCGTATACAGGAAGGCTGTGATCACAGCCCTTCCCCCCCACACAGAACGGAGGTCCGTGTTTACATACATGGACCTCCGTTCCTTCGCTCCGCACCCGCTCCCTGGCCCTCCCCGAACACAGTGAGTGTGCAGGCGCGCCTCCGGCGGCACGCGCGCGCTCACAGTGCGCGTTATCGCAGCCGCCGTTGTATGACGGCGATTTGCGATAACGAGCCACTTTGCCGCCGTCAACCTGCGGTTGGCGGTCGGCAAGTGGTTAAGGGTGTTCAAATGTTCGCACAAATTTTTGCCTGTTCGCATTTTCTGGTGTGAACCGAACGGGGGGGGAGGGGGGTGCTCGGCCCATCCCTAATAATAATATTCTTAGTATATCTGAGTATAGGTTACCTTTAAATAAGGATACTCTTTAGCATGTTTCATGACCCCCACCATAACCAACTAATCAATGGCATAGAAACAAACCCTGCCTAAATTCATCTTTTACTCAGCTAAACCTATGGTCACATGGCATTTGAGTGGCCCAGAGGTGGTGGATCTTCTTTGTCACCAGGGGAATTTAAATCCTGGAGAAAGCCAGGATGAAGGGTCTAAGCAACCACCCAGTGTTGCAGTCCTCAGTTACACTCAAAATGAAAACAAATTACAGCAGGCGGACATAAAACAGGGTCTCAGTCAAACAGGCAAAAGCTCAAGGCAGGCAAATAAAGAGGATTGTAAAAAAACAGGCAAAAGGACAGGGCAAATGTATAAGGATCACTAAACGCGAATAGTCAGGCCAGGTGGATTACAAGCAGGCCAGGATTGGGACAAAATACAAGCTTGGGCCTTTTAGACTGAACAGCCAATTTTTTCAGGGACCAGAGCAGGCATTTGCGGGGGCGGTTGGTGATGGGATATTCACGAAGTCAGTCCTCCGCACGGTAATGCCAAGGGGCACTGTGATATAATAGGGACTGCACTGTAAAGGGGCACTGTAATGATTACAGAGCCCCTTTACAATGCAGTCCCCTTTATATCACAGTGCCCCTTAACATTAAAGTGCCTCTAGCAATCACAGCCCCCCAACACAGTGCCCTTTGCAGTCGTGTCCCCCCTCCTTTTCTGTCCCCTTTTACTCTCTGCCTTCCCTCCACAGTCCAACCTTAAGCAAGGCAGAGGCAGGATTCAGCCTGTGTGTCCAAGGTCTCCCACCCCGCCAATGATGTCATCCTATCAACAGGGCAGGGGTGGGAGGAGCTGCAGATATGAATCATTAGTGATTACCCACTTGTTGACATGAAAAGATTACTATTCTCCCATGCAGCTCCTCCCATCCCCTGCTCTGGTGATAGGATAACATCTTTGTTGAGGCGGGATAACTGGGAGAGGAAGCACAGGCATGGCCACATATCGGAGGTGAGCGGCGACCACAGTCTGTATTAGCCATGCCCAAACCTCAGTTGCCACTTACCTCCTGCTGTGTGGCCTGGTCATCAACAGGCCATGGACCAGTACCATTAGCCTGCTCTTGTTAGGACATGCAGCCCGGCAGCCCTGGTGCTCTATAACCAGTCCAGGCCTGATTACAAGGTTCATCAAGAAACAGGCAAAAGGTCAGGGCAGGTGGACAAAAAGGGATCATCAATAATCAGACAGTGGTCATAAACAGGTATCAGAACTAAAACAGGCATCACAGCTTGGTGACAAATACAGTGACAAATACAATTCTTTGTTGAGCAGGTTTAATAAGCTTTCCTGAACATGGCCTCAGAGAAAGTGTCCAGAAGGGGAAGTGTGAACTTGTCTAAACACCCCGACCACAATACATCTAGGGTATGTTTCTGGAGAATTCTGAAGTGGTTGCAAGGATAAAAAGGAATCAAGTGTGCAATCTAGGTGTGAAACAGCAGACTTACCATGCAGAGACTCAGCTGCAATATGAACAGCTACAGACACAGGTTTGCTTTGGAGGCAGTGAACTGTGACACTGGTCCCGAGACTTACCTCTTCTTCTGACTACAGATGGCAGGACCTTCTTTGGGTATCTTTATTACTGCCTGCATGAGTTTTGCCCAGAGTTTGGCTTTAAGGCTTCATTTTGGATTCACTCTAAAGAAGCAAAATGGTCATCATGAGTTTATTGTAGTCTGAACCGTAATTAATGAATAAGGCTCCAAACAGCACCCAAGATGGCTGCCCTACCTCCTAAGCACTTTGAATCACCAGGAAAAAAAAGTGCTATAGAAATACAAGCTAAAACAAAAGTGAGAAAAACTATAGAAGATCAGCCCATGCTGATGTAACTGTACCTAGGAGCCCTTGTATCTTGTAATTGTAGTAGGTAAACCAAAGAGAAAATCGCTGCTTCAGGTGTAATGGCTCACACACTAGTTGGAAGCTCTGGAGTGCCTGCTGCGGCTCGCCCCACGTGAATCCATCAATAGAAGAAAGAAGCGGCACATCCAGATGATTTCCAGGCTTTATTCGGGTCAAGGGCACCACAAATACCAGCAAGCAATCCGTAGACGCGTTTCACACACCAGTCATGTGCTTAATCATGATTAAGCACACGACTGGTGTGTGCAACGTGTCTACGGACTGCTTGCTGGTATTTGTGGTGCCCTTGACCCGAATAAAGCCTGGAAATCATCTGGATGTGCCGCTTCTTTCTTTTATTGTAATTGTAGTAGGTGATCTGTTCCCGACTACACTTCCCGACTAAAATATTTCTTAATTAGTAGAACAGAGAAGTTGTTTGTTTCTTTTCCAGACATTCAGGTATGTTACACTTGGTTATAATTGTGCATGTTCAAGCTGTGAAACATTCAGCTGCCTGGCTGCTGGATTTTATGGCTAGATTTCCCATTTTATGGATACCATCAACACACTAAAAATGTACCATAGGTTCACTGTTACTGCTTCAGAATTAGAATGTGACCAAGGAGAATGACAGATTTTGTTAGAGGTATCCAAAATATATATTTAGCTTCATCACTGGTCTCCTATACTACTGCAATAGCAGACCCTCTGTGCTTGAGATTTCAGGTCCAGTCACTGGCTGCTGACATTACAGTGGTGCCTCCGGTCAGGTTTTTTTTTTTTTTTATTCACATTTTGGTACATACAACAGAGTGCCTCCGCCTTCAGCAGTAAGAGATGAGATTTCATGGGATTGTAAAGCAAAGCAGAGCCTACAGCAAGGAGGTTTCATCCCAGGAGTCCCTGGCAAATCAGTTTTGGGTGGGCTAACCAGTTAACAAATACACTGAACTAATAAGATATGAAAGCAGAATGTAAGTGAAACATCCTCTGAGCTCCATTAAAATCCACAAGCAATAGTTTAGCACATAATTAAAGTAGTACAATAATCTTATTAACTGGCAGACCATTACAATTGTTTTGTGAAAGACATCTGGCCAATGGTCTTTTAACACTTCAAATTATTTTTTCTGGGGCCAGGCCAGGATTTAAATACAAAAGGGTCAATTAGGCTCTCAGGGGTGTTTGTTCTGTAGAAGTTCCATCCTTTGTAGTGTTACTGAAGTACAACTGATGCAGATTTTGGCACCAAATTCTTTGTGGGTTATAGACCTTTTCTTAGGCTGCGCTCTGCTTGACCCTTCTTCACTCTCACAGCGCCAAAGTAACATCAGAGTGAAATTAGTTGTGCTGAAGGAGAGAACCGATTTGAATGGCCTTTTCTTGACCTTTCAAGAACCTGAAATCTGAACATGAAATGTGTAGATCCTCATCAGGAAAGTATAGCTGTGCCATTGATTTTCTTGGTAGCCAATGATACGTGAAATTTGTACATTCCTGAAGCTCTGATATTTAAAGTCTAATTGAACTTTAAGTTCAAATGAGCTAACTATGTTACAGATGTAGGAAAACAAAAGTGTGCAAAGGTATAAAGTTTGTTCTCTTTCAAAATCAGCCACAGACTGAGTAAGAAAGACTTTCTCTGCCAGCACGCTGGCAGAACTCTGTGTGGATGCAGTGGCCTCTCTGAAGAGCTCAACACACCCCTGCAGAGTTGGAGCCAGAGCTCTCCAATCAGCAGGGAGCTTAAGCTTCGCAGATTCCAGAGCTGTGAGTTTGACTCTGTAGGGTGTGTGTTGGGATCCACCACCCCGCACAGCTAGGCACACTGAATTTTCACAGGCTCTCCAGAGTCAGAGAACAGTCCGTGACTTTATTTTTGTAATTTACTGAGGGTTAATTGCTTGGATAGAAATGGGAGGTTATGGGATGCCCACTTGACTTAGCAGAACGTCAGCAAGAACTTCAGGGACATCTTCCTATCTTCCTATATACAGTCTATATAGAGTCTCCTCGCTTTCCACCTGCAAACACTTGCACGCTGGTTCCAGCTGAATCACTACTGGTTGATCTGACAGGCTCAGTCAGATTTAAGCAATAGTCCTTTTTGGGCAGGAACTCTTAGCCCCTGTAGCAATATACAGTGACCAGCCTGTGCTTCACTTCCTGTGGCTACTGATCCCAGCACCGCCTCTTCAGGCAACCCACTTGGCTGCAACTGCCCCTTTCATTAGCCCTCCAGGTTAACTTTCCTCTAGAGTCCTCCAGACTGACTCTTCATCAGCCCACCCAGCTGACTTTCACCAGCCCACTCGGCTGACTCTGCAGGAGATCTCCTATGGAAGCATGAAGACTTTTGCTGTCTTCAGGGAGAACTGGCTACATGTGGCAGTCCACCCCCCCCCCCTTGTAAGTCCTCAGTAGTGCTGTTCTACTCGAATTGTCCTCTCTCTTGCTTCCGTGCCTCCAGGAAGGGCTTCCTCCGTGTGTTGTGGCAGGATATTTCCAGCACCCGAGCCCTGGCCCAAAGTCATACCCCCCCAGACTAGGGGGCACTCCTGAGCCTCCTTAGCACTATATCTCCATCTTCTACCTGACTGCCCTGTTGGCATGGATCATGCCTATCTTTTAGACATATGCGATTTGTTTTATTCCGAATTTATATTCGGACAAATTTTTCATTGTTCGGAGATTCAGATATATCCGAATACCCAAATTACAGTATAAACAAAAGTTTACCGAATGCTCCGAATAACGAAACAAAATACATCCAAATTTCCGAAATTCAAG
>BLSH010256367.1:111381-128278 GCA_018402905.1 Glandirana rugosa
CCCCCCCCCCCCCCCCCCCCCCCCCCCCCCCCCCCCCCCCCCCCCCCCCCCCCCCCCCCCCCCCCCCCCCCCCCCGGTAACTTTTTTGAAGAGTATAGATCTGTCTTCGTCCCAAGCATGTTTGAATTTGTAGATATGTAATAGAAAACTAAGATTCCTACATACTTTTGTCAGTAAGCAAACTAGGCAACCTAGCCTACATAATTCTGGTAAATCATAAAAAATTAGATTGTCTGACAGGATTTTGGACTCGTTTTTGGAGGGCTCAAAGTTTGACTGTATGGGCATAAATATATACATTATTTTTACATTGTTTGGTAATCCAGCACCTCTGAAAAATAACTGGTTAGTTTACAGTTCTTCTCCAATAGAGGCTAATCTCACCCGGGGAAACACCAGAAGAGATCCCGCCATGGTTCCTTTCAGGCCACTTGTTATTTTACATGTGCCTAAGATCTAAAAGTTTACTTGGTAGTAACTGTAATGTTAGCAATACAAAGGTGAAGGAAAAAGGGTTTTTTTTTTGGGACTTCTCCATCCCTATCAATATACATAAGAGGGGAGAGTTTTGGGACTTTAAGTGAGGTGGACATGCGTGGCCAAAAGATTAGTCAATTTTGCCAAACATATTTTATTCATAGTATAATATGCAGCAACATTGTATATGCCCAGATACGTGGGATAAACATGGTTATATTATATAAACAATGATAAAAATATAGGCAATATAGCAATCCCATAGGGGTATTCTACATGTTTTTATATATATGAAGGATTATTGTTTTATATCCCCTCTGGGATTGCTATATTACCTATATTTTTATCATTGTTTATATAATATACCCATGTTTTGCCCACGTATCTGGGCATATACTATGTTACTGCATATTATACTATGAATAAAATACAGTATGTTTGCCAAGATTGACTGATCTTCTGGCCACACATGCCCACCTCACTTAAAGTCCCAAAACTCTCCCCTCTTATGTACAAAGGTGAACGTTGCACCAGCTTCAACTTACTACTTTACTTACTTTAAAATGTTTTAAGTTTGGCACCTCAGTGGTTTTGATTAATAACCATTGCAATTTTAATTACTTGGTTGCTAGAATCTGACATACAACTGAAACCATGACCAGATTGCTATTTTTGAAAGCCAATTGAAATCTTAAGTTTGTATTAAGGCCTCATACACACGGGCGTATCTAAATAAATAAACAAAACGTCGGGTCCGACGTCAAGAAAAAAAAGTCAACGTTTTTCGGCGTTATGCATTGGCGTTTTTGAGCGTTAGTGAGCGTCGGCGTCAATAGGCGTTTTTTTAAAAAAATCATCCCTCTGCTATTTTTCAACCTAAAAACGTTGGCGTCAAAAAACGCCGGAAAACGCCGGTACAATATTAGTTGGCGTTTGTTGGCATATTGTGGCGTCGGCGTCAAAAAACGTCAAAACGTTACAGCTTCAGAACGCGATGGCCATGGGTTCTACTTTCTGCTCACTAACGCCGACGCCACCTACAGCTCAGAAACGCCGACGTTTTTATGGGGCCATTGACTAACATGGAGAGCTGCAAAAAACGCCAGAAAACACCGGCGTCAAAAAACGTCCGTGTGTATGAGGCCTAACAGTCTCCTGCTCCCTCAGCAGTCCTGAGTGCTGTTTGGTTGATACTCCTCCAACCAACCCTCTAAAAATAAGCTTGCGCAGCACAGCCTCCCTTAGATTTTTTCCCTATAGGTCCTTTAGGCATTAAGAACTTGCTTTCACAGCCAAGGAGCCATCATTCATATGTACCTGAGGCAATACTGCCCTTAAATATTTTCTTGGAGCCTTGAACAGGAATATAGGTAACGTATGTGCAAAGGATATACTATACATCTCTGCCAATAGAGATGAGACAATAATTAAAAAATTGGCTCCACTAGAGTTCAACCAATTCTTTCCCAAGATCTGATCTGCCAAGTTCCTAAATGCAGATCAACAAGCAACTTATTTTTTATGAAGGAAAAAAATGTGATCCTAGATACTAGGTTTGCATATACTATTGGGTTGAGGTCAGGACTCTGTGCAGGCCAGTCAAGTTCCTCCACCCCAAACTCGCTCATCCATGTCTTTATGGACCTTGCTTTGTGCACTGGTGCGCAGTCATGTTGGAACAAGAAGGGGCCCTCCCCAAACTGTTCCCACAAAGTTGGGAGCATGAAATTGTCCAAAATGTCTTGGTATGCTGACGCCTTAGCGTTCCCTTCACTGGAACTAAGGGGCTAAGCCCAACCCTTGAAAAACAACCCCACACCCTAATCCCCCCTACACCAAATGATTTGGACCAGTGCACAAAGCAAGGTTCATAAAGACATGGATGAGCGAGTTTGGGGTGGAGGAACTTGGCTGGCCTGCACAGAGTCCTGACCTCAACCCAATAGCACACCTTTGGGATGAATGAGAGCGGAGACTGCGAGCCAGGCCTTTTCGTCCACATCAATGCCTGACCTCACAAATGCTCTTCTTGAAGGATGGTAAAACCTTCCCATAGACACACTCCTAAGCCTTGTGAACAGCCTTCCCAGAAGAGTTGAAGCTGTTATAGCTGCAAAGGGTGGGCCAACTCAATTTTGAACCCTATGGACTAAGACTGGTATGCCATTAAAGTTCATGTGCATGTAAAAGCAGGCATCCCAATACTGTTGTAATATAGTGTATTTCATCATACCTTTTGCACAGTCACAAATAAGTATACCATGTACATATTTAATTAGCAAATTACACAATATTACCTGACAAATAAATATAACCATTGCTATTCTTTTAAATTCAGTGTGTGTGTGGTTGGGGGGGGGGGGGTGTGTACATGGAGTATACTATGGCTGGCCATACATGGATTGACTTTTCATGAACGGGCTTGCTGGTATACTTTCCTTTGATTGGCACTGCAGTCATTCGGAAAAATGAAATATAAGCCTTGGATGGACTGACCTTTTCAGATAATTTTATTACTCATAACCTGTAAAAGTGGCCATGTTACAATTAAATATGCAAAATGGCTTTGTTGATCTGAAATTTCTGCGATAACCTTTACTCCTTGAAATGTTCAGTGTCACTGCTGTTAGATTCCCAGGGTGCACAGTATATTTATACAATGTGGTAATTAGTTTGATCAGCCTGAGGAATGTAGCAGCTGGGATTAATCTCTGAATACAAGACACCACTGTCTGCTTTTATCAAGGAAAAGTAATCTGATCTTCTTAGATCAAAAGTCTTGAGAAAAGTTCTAACTCTGGGACTTGTTATCACTTTCAGGTATCTGGCCCTGAGATTACCGCAGTGTCATGAGAGACACTGGAAGCTTCACAATGGCCAAAGCTGCTGACAAATGCATTTGAGAGGTGTAATATATCTTGAAGAAACATATGCTCACAACATTTTTGTCTATTTTTTGTTTAAAGACACCAAAGTGCAGGTTAGGCAATGGGTAGGACTCTACAACTGAATGTAACTGTCACTAAATAATTTTTTTATTATATCTACAAGTACAAAACTAACTACATTTGAAATAAGCCTATCCTTTGGTGCCATCTAGAGGAAAAAAGGAAAGTGTATATACAATTTTTTTTAAGCAAATCTATCATTCAAATGATGTAATGAGGATATACAGTACTGTAGTATACCATGCAACTGTCTGATGTGGGAAAGAAGATAATCTTTTAACAAAGAGAATGTAAGCAAAGGACACATCTCTACTGTAACCTCAGTTACATAGATCATGAATAATTGTAAGAAAAAAAAAATGTATATATATATATATATATATATATATATATATATATATAAAATATACAGTTGTATGCAAACGTTTAGGAACCCCTGACAATTTCCATGGTTGTCATTTATAAATATTTGGGTGTTTGGATCAGCAATTTCATTTTGATCTACTAAATAACTGAAGGACACAGTAATATTTCAGTAGTGAAATGAGGTTTATTGGATTAACAGAAAATGTGTAATATGTATCAGCAAGGACCCTATGTGCCCTTCACAGCAGGATTGTGGCCTGAGGCCTACTTCCAGCAATCCAGCCAGCTGAATTTTTGCAGTGTCCCAGCCAGCTGCGGTGCTACAGTGTTCTGTTGAGTGATCTGCGGAGCCAGTTTACAGACATCTGAGTCCTCTCCAGAGCCGTAGCAGTCACAGCAACAGCTGCATCGATCGATAAGAGAGAGCTGCAAAGAGTGCAGTGGGTGCCTTTTTTCCTGAAGTAAAGACCAAGTGTGTACCATCGGTTCCAGCGCCAGCATCATAATCATCTGAGCAGCTGGATCATAAACTACAGTCATTGCCTGGTTTGGTGAGCGGGTTTCGGCCTATATATAAAAATAATTATCTTGTCCCTGCAGTTCTTCCTTAAAGAAATATCCTGCTGGATTGCAATTAAAGTGCATTGGATTGCCGTTAGTTGCCAGTTTATCCTACAAGTCAGTGATCACTGTGATGGTTGTTGAATTCTGTAAAGTTTAACCCTTTTTGTGCCTCATCTCAGGGATTAGAGGACACAGTCCTATTAGGTACCTAACTTCCAATCAATATTGCCGGCAGAAGATCTACTGAACTTTGCAATACAGGATTGCTGCAGTCACAGCTACTTATTTCCCCTACTTTATTATACTCGGGGTTGTTGCTTAGTGCTATTGCATCCCCCTAAGAACTCTCTGAATCAGAGCAGAAGAATTTAGATAGATAATTAATACTGCAGCTTTGTTCATGTTAAACTGAATTGTTATAAAGTGGTACTGTTTATATACATTACATGGAGTGGTACCAATTTACCCTAAGCTCACTGATTTCTATAGGATAATCATTACTTTACATTATTTCATTGCCAGTTAATACCCTGTTCTAGCAATTACAAGTGAGTCTACTGGTATTTGATTAAACTCAATTGGAAACATCTCTATTGTCTCATCTATTATAATTGTTGGTGAATAGCAGGGAGTGGTGAACACTGTTTGAGAGACTGCCCCTCTTATTCCTTAGATTTAACCAAGTTAATCTGTGTATAAGCTTTGTGAATTTCTGACTTGAAGAACTCTGTTGATTGTTTCCCTTTTTAAAGAGTGATTTTTACTATTCAAAAGTCATGTTATATGAAAGAAGGGTCAGAGCAGGAGGATCCTTAATGTGCTTCAGTAAAGTCTGACATAGAGGAAAGAGGGGCTGAGACTGCCATCAAGGGCCCCCAGCATCATTCTACATGGACATGAATCGGCTAGTAGAGAGCCTGATTAAGAGCAATAACATTACTGCTCATCAGGGTTATCGAAAGCTGCAATATTTCTCTGGCCGCATCCCCACCCCAGAAGGGGAGGAGGACTTTGACAGATGGATGGATCAGGCTATTCAAGCAGTAGAAGAATGGAATGTGCCTGAAGCTGTGAAGAAGCAGCGGATCAGTGAAAGCCTGAGGATTTCAGCTGTAGATGGGATTCAAAGTTTGAGGAGGGGAAAACCAGAGTGTGTGGCTATGGACTATAGTGAAGCTCTGTGTGAAGTGTACGGAAGGGTAGAGAAGGTTCCTGACTTGATGCATATATATGAACATACCCACCAATCCAGAGGGGAGAAGTTATCTTCATATGTCGTTAGAGTGGATCGAGTTCTGCATGAAATCATTCTAAAAAAAAGGAACTGACCCAAAGGAAGCAGATAAGGTGAGATGGGAGAGAATTCTACAAGGAGCAAGGCCTAACCATCCCATTGTGTTACGATTATTGTTAAAGGGGATACAAGTTGCACTCACGTACCCTGAGTTGATGAAGATGGCAGAGAAGAAGAGGCCTTGCAGGATGAGAAGAATCAAGGGTCTGCAGGAGGGGCGACTGTTACCCTGAAAGCTGGAAAGGTGTCAGCTCAACAAGTTCAAATCGAGTCAGAGTCATTCGAGGATGATAGTGAGGAGGGTTCAGAGTGGGGAGAGAACACTAGAATTCCTGTATCCACATCAACACCTGAAGAGTCTCCAGTTAAGCTGCTAACACAGGTAGCTCAAGCTCAAGATCAATTACAACAAACGTTGTTGAGGGTAATGGAGGCTCAAGCCACTACTCAGACGGATAGAATTGACCCCAGGAAGTGCTTTAAGTGTGGAGAGTCTGGTCATTTCAGGAGGCAGTGCCCAAAAAGAGAAGAGGAATTCAATATCATGGCAGAGTTATTGAAAGCATTACAACAGATATTGGCTACCCAGAAGATGGGAAACTTCAGAGGGTCTCAGTGAATGAGCTAGCTGAGAACCCAAAGAATTTGAGCTCCAAGAAGCAAAGCAAAAGTAGGACAAGTCCGAAGAAAGGGAATCCGAAGAAAAAGAAAATGCTTAACCCGTCATCGGGGTCTGAGGGCCAGGTGCAGGGAGTCAATACTGGGTCAATTCATAGGGCCAGAGTTAAATCCTCACAGAGTGGTCTTAGAACTTGAGAAGAAGAAATTCTCATGAGACAAAGAAGGGTACCTTACCAGAGAAGTTAGTAGGGCCATCCCCTATTGTTTCAGTGCAAGTGGAAGGTATTTACAACAAGAAATTCCAGTTTTATCATACCTCGGTCACCTACCTGGGGCATGTGTCGGCCGATGGATTAGCCACTGACCCGTAGAAGTTGGATGCGGTCACTGCATGGCCAAGACCAGAGACTGTGACGGAATTGAGATCCTTCCTTGGGTTCTGTTCGTACTATCGGAGGTTTGTGGCTAATTTTGCCAGGATAGCCAAGCCTCTTAACGAGTTGCTGCAGGTGGCCTCCAGGGAAGAAGAGGGGAAAATGAAGGAGAAGAAGAGCGGCCGAAGAGGGAAGAAGGGGTCGATTTGTGATCAGTGGACTCCCCTGTGTGCAGAAGCCCTACCGATGATTGAAATCCAGCTTAACTGAGGCCCCAGTCCTAGCTTACGCTGACTCCTCTAAGCCATATGAGCTTCATGTAGATGCCAGCCGGGATGGGTTGGGAGGAATACTCTATCAAGAACAAGGTGGTCATCTTTGGCCAGTGGCCTACGTGAGCCAAAGTTTTATCCCTTCTGAATGAAGTTATCCAGCACACAAGTTAGAATTCCTGGCTTTGAAAGGGGTCATTGTAGACAAATTAAAGGATTATCTGTATGAAGCACGATTTGTCGTTAAAACCGGCATTAATCCATTGACCTAGTTGCTGACAACTGCAAAGCTGGATGTCTTAAGTATTGTTCGGTCGCTGGAAATAGAGATGCAGATGCCCTGTCCCATCGGCCATATCGTCAGGACCAGAGGTCTCAAGAGTTAACCTTTGTGCCAGATGAGGGAGTTCAGGCCTTATGCAAAGGGTCGGTTTATCATCTGAGAGGAGGAGTCGGAGCTGAATCTATAGGAGTTTCGCCATCAGGAATACCATTATCCTGTTGTGGGCTGACTCAAGTGAGGAGTGAAGGGCTTCCTCAGCTGACCAAAAAGAAAATCAAGATTGATCAAGATCAGGATCCTTTGGTCATGTGGCTCTACAGGCCTTAGCTCAACAAGACCCTCAATTACTACTGAAAAGTGCCATTAGGCAGGCCAGAATACTGCATCGGGAATGAAACCGACTACAGCTGAAAGATGGATTACTTCATAGACAAGATCCTAGTGAGGGGTCAGAGAAAACTTGGCAGTTGTATCTACCTGAGAAGCATTGCATTTCTGTTTTGGTGTCTCTACACAATGAACATGGACATCTGGGCATAGAAAGGACTTTTCAATTAATCAAGGCTAGATTCTATTGGCCCGATATGAGGAGGGAGGTAGAGGATTGTTGCCACTCCTATCTATCTTGTATCCAGAAAAAGACACTTTCAACCCGCGCTGCCCCTATGGAGCATTTACAAAGTCTGGGCCCTTTAAACCTAGTATGTATTGACATCTTGTGGAACCAGATACAGGTGGAAGAAGCAACATATTAGTGGTAACTGATCACTTTACCAGTTATGCACAAGCCTACCCTACCAAGGATCAGCAAGCCACTACAGTTGCCAACTTAGGTGTTGGTGGAGAAATTCTTTGTCCACTATGGGCTGCTGGTTCCAACCCACTCTGATCAAGGGAGGGACTTTGAAAGTAGACTTATAAGCAACTGTGCAAGTCTTTGGGCATTAAGAAGTCACGTACCACACCCTATCATCCTCAAGGAGATCCTCAGCTTGAGCGATTTAACCGAACTCTGTTGAATATGCCAGGTACCTTGACTTCTGAGAAGACGCAGAATTGGGGAAATCATCTTGCTACTCTAGTACATGTTTACAAACATACTGTGAATGATGCAACAGGGTATTCACCCCAACGTCTCATGTTCGGGCGGGAGGCTAGATTGATAACTGACTTGGTCTTTGGAACATCTGCTGATGACACTTCGTTGACATCTCATAAAGGTTATGTAGACCGTCTGAGGAGGAGGTTGAAACAAACATATGAAGTTGCCAGACAGTATGCTACTTCTGGAGAAGCAAGAAATAAAAAGAATTTTGATCTTCGTGTGAGAGTTCAGGAACTTCAGCCAGGAGATATAAAAATAATAGGGAACACTCTAATAACTTTAGAGGGAGAGGATTCAGCAGAGGAAGAGGAAATGGTAGAGGTAGGGGGTACAATACACCTCAACGTCAACCCTACCATTATAAAGATGACCATTGGAGGACTCCCTCTCATCTCTCAAGGAGGGATCAACATTACAGACTGTCAGATCATCATAACGATTATTACTCTGAACGGAGATCACCAATTAGAACACACAACAGGTTCTCCCCACTCAGAGATAACTCTTATCACCCCTATGATTATTCCCAGGAGGGAAACCTAGGAGATAGGCCTCCCTATACTTATAATCAACCCAATCCCAATGGTCATCATCTGGATTTTCCCAGGGAGAGATCCAACCTCAGACCAGAATTAGAACAAAGAAAGGCTCAAGGGGGGGGGGGGGAGAACCCGGAAGAAAAAGGCCCAGAACATAACAGGGCAAGGTATTTTCAATCAGGGCAAGTAATGTAGTCCTATCAAACAGTGAAAATCTGATTTTAGACAAAGAACTAAAATACGTTCCCCCAAAAAATATTAATAAATTTAACACCTTTATCGATGTTCACAAATTCATCAGGGAGATTAACATCCAAAGATATTTGGTTTCTAATCCCACAAGACAATGGCCAAGAAATGTAGAGGATAATATAGTACATTCCAATTTATCTAATCCTTCCCTCTTTAATTCTCCTGGACAAGTTGTCTCTTCAATCAAGGTGTTTAAAGACCTAGTACTAAACGATTTAGAGAATCTGCCCACGAAAAAGGTATACTACGATCTGAAAATCAAATTGGGTCTCAAGACTCTCTGCGAAAATAAAAACATTGTGCTCTGCCCTGCAGACAAGGGCGGTGGTATTGTTATCTTGGATAAGGGCGCTTATTATGCGGAAATGCATAAAATTCTAGACGATACCGATACATACCGCCTTCTAGCCCAGGACCTCACACTAAAAATACAAGCAAGAGTTATCATGCCTGATAACGCATGGCTATTCCAAGGGCATTTTAAATAAAAAAAAGAAATATTTTTTAGTTCCGGAAACACCCCGCATACTGGTCTTATATTACTTACGTAAGGTCCATAAAGACCCCGTCCAACCTCCAGGTCGCCCAATTGTGAGCGGAATCAATTCTGCATTTAAGGGGCAGACTCGATGGACTACTCAGTCTTTTTCTGCCGTCACTTTTCTATGTTTCTATGTGTTATATTGATCATTATCTTCAACCGTTAGTTACAAAGACCCCCTCTTATCTTCATGACACCAAGGATACAATCAGACTACTTAATGATACAGGATGGATGTTTACTTGTTACCGCAGATGTAGCATCCCTGTATTCCAATATTCCACATGACTTAGGGATAAGGGCTACGGAATCCTTCCTGGCAAGGGACAGTAATATATCTCCCTTACAACAGAGATTCATTGTAGAATTGATTCAGTTTGCCACCAGTCATAATTATTTCTGGTTCAACCAGCAGTTTTACACCCAAGTTAAGAGTGTAGCTATGGGGCTAAATTTGCCCCCGGTCTAGCTAATTTATTTATGGCCAAGTGGGAGGAGGATGTCGTCTACCCCCTGGCTAGACCTGAGCTAGCCTTGGGGGTACGCTATATAGACAACATCCTCCTCCTATGGAATGGTACAGAAGAATCCTTGGCAGAATTTATGGCGTTTTTGAACAACAATGATTGGGGTATTACATCAATATGAAGCCAATACAGATTGTATACATTTCTTAGATCTGGAAATAATTGAAAGTGGGGATAAACTAGAGCTGAGGACTTTTTTTAAAGCCACTGATCGGAATAGTTATATACCCATAGACAGTGGACACCATAGATCATGGCTACACTCTGTCCCCCGGAGCCAGATGTTGAGACTCAGACGTAATTGTACTGAACCCTCCATTTTTTTACAACAGACATTGAAATTAAAACAACGCTTTATACAGAAAGGCTGCCCTAGAGAGTACGATCGATGATGAAATATGGAAAGCATATGATACTGACAGATCATCTCTACTGGAGGATAGGCCGAAGATTAACAACACAGACAAGTTTAAGTGGTCATTTATTACCACGTTTTCCAACCAACATAGACAGATTAGAAATATTTTTAGAAAACACTGGAATGTTCTGAGGAACAATTAAACACTCGGTTCTGTACTTCCTGAGAGGGCGATTGTCATCTATAGGGGTGCACAGTCTATTTGTAATAGGGTCGCCCCCAACATGGTCAACCCCCCAAAAAAACCCACATTCTTTGGTGATGTGAAAGGGTTTTATCCCTGCCGAAAATGCAATGTCTGCTTACACAATTGTGTAAAAAAGTAAATATGCAGATTTACCTCCACAACAGCCAACATAATTTATGATATGAAATACTTTACTACGTGTACCACGAAATATATAGTGTATTTGATTACACGTCCTTGCAAAAAGCAGTATGTAGGACGCACTATACGCCCATTTTCAGTTCGAGTAAACAAACATATAGCTAAAATCAAGAAAGGGTCGACGAATCATAACGTTCCTAAACATTATTTAAAATGTCATAATAAAAACCCACTTGGCACTGAATTTTGTATCATTGAGAAATATGTATCTCCGTGGAAAGGCAGTTCTCTCATTAGGGGGGTCTCCAGACTAGAAATTTTTTGGATCTGCAAATTAAAATGTTACTGGCCCTATGGGATGAATAAGGACTGGGATATTAATTCCTTTATTAACCAGGCCTAATACATTCCTACAACACATATGGGGTGTGGGCTTTCTATGTTTTTGCTTACCATTTTCCGGTGTTTTAACCTCCTTTTGGGTGAATATATCAGACTTCTAGGGGTGAATGTATTTTCGCAATGATTTTTATAACTTTCATAACATTTATAGTATTCAGCTAGATTTTTAGATTTTATTTACATTATTTAGCCCATCTCTATGTCTAATTCTGTAAACCTTTTGTGAACCGTTTCTAATTACGGTGCTAATATGTACACGGTGATGCCTAGCTTTACATGTCTGCTTAAATCTTTAAATGCATCACCTACACAGTGCTATCCATCCCTTGTGATGTGTGATTTGTTAATCATATGGGGCATGGCTGCCGTCTAGTTTATTATACACATATTGCAGACACCAGTGAGCGACTTCCTGTATTTTTACCTACCATTTTCAGTTGAACATCAGGTCACTTCCTGGTGTGATGTAACGTATCAGGAAGTGACTCATGTGGTCCGTCCTCCTTTTAGCCAGGGCGGATGTGATGTCACGTCCCCATGCAATTTGATCCTTCAGCGCGGGCTATGTTGTCCTCTACACTTTTAGCATGCTGGTTAACCTGTGATTGGAGCGCATGCCGGACCTATGATTGGTTGAGGTGTGTGCCCCTCCTGCTAACTACCCAGAACTGGTAGCTATATTCTCCGCCTGTCCTACCACAACATTAATTAAACTTTAATACATACGTTTCTACTTGGATTTTTGTTTTTAGCAACATTTAGCCTGATAGACTTATTGTCTTTATTGACAGTACATTCTTGATGACAGTATTTTGTGTTGTTTATTAAAGGCATTTTAAAGTTTTATTTTAACAAACCAGTACAGTCTTAGAGCCTGAGCTGCGGACCAGATATATGATGTCACATGACCTAGGAACCAGCAGCTATGGGCTTCAGACTGTTGAAAGTGATGCTTGTAGCTCCCGCAGACATCACGTGTGAACTATTGCCAATTATGAGCCCTGTATAGTTCAGTATATAAAGCGCAGTGTTGGGGAGCAGACCTGTACCCCAGTTGAAGCCCCTTGTGACGAAACGCGTAGGGTGAAAGAGTGGCTGCTCCATATTACTGCGCCTAGCTTGTGTACACATCGCTTATTTGCTCTGAATCCTGGATTTTAATGTAAGTGCATTACTTTTAATAAATTGCCTTATACATATCGGACTTAGACTATGTGGAGTTTTTTATCTCCCCCTGTAATCGCTACCATATGTATGTGAGCTCAAGTGGCTTTCCATCTCTGGAGATTGATTATAGAGGAAGATCCTGGTTGATGCAACATTCGGGCATTCATTTTAACCACCTTAGGGTAAGAGTACCCAATCTTATTGTGCACTGGTTTGGTGAAAGCACGAGGCGCTGTCCATCTTCTAAGTGATTATAAGGCTTTATTATCAGACCTGTCTGGTAAGAGTACCCTAATTAAATGCTTATGAGGTGGTGGGAATCACGTCATCTGGATATTATCTTTACCACTTATGCACTATATAAGAAAAATACACACCTGATATTATAGAGACTTTTCATTTGATTTACATACCACCACTATTGTGATTCACATTATCGCTGTTTATCCTTATTCTATGCGCAGCATTTGTTATATTAGCCAGGAGATAGGGTACTGTTGAAAAAATTTGGTGTGCCCGGAAAGCATAATATCAGTGGAGGCCCATTCCTTATATTATTTGCAAGCAGCTGCCTGGATTGCCTGTATATCAGATCCAGCCTGAAGGTCAAGATAGTCTTTTGAAGATGTGGCATCAAGATCATTTGCTTCCCCTTTCTGATGCAGTCAGGATGCCTCCTATTGCAGATGCTCCTTTGGAGCATCCGAGCCCTCCTAAGAAAAGATCTCGACGGAAGCCTCCTGCTAAGATTATTAGCGCAGTCTCTGAAGAGAGTGAGGATGAGGATGTAATACCATCCTGGATATGGGATCCTGTAATCATCTCTGACAAAGAGGTTCAACCCTGGTACCACAGGTCTAGGTCACCCACTGAAGCCAGCAAAACATCAATGTCTTCTAGGCCACAGAGAACTATTCCCCCCGTTGTCGTCAGGAAAGAATGTTCCTTCGGGTCATCGGATCAAGCACATTACCAAAGTCCCCCCCCCCCTTTATGAAACATACCGTTCCTGACATTTTACCCTCCCCTACTTTGGAACAAGGAGATCTACTCAGTTTTAATGATGACTATGTTCCTGTGCACACATGTACTGAAGAGCAGAGTGAGAATTCCTCTTCTAATATGTTGCATGAAATGGACTGCCTTCCTGAGGATGATATGCCCTCCAAGGCCGTTTATATAGAAGGCTCCACTTCGAGTCTTCAAATGGAGGAAAATCATAATCAGGAAGTTACTTCTTCATATGAACTGGAGAAAGACAATATCTTCACCTCTCATACAGAAGTTGTCTCTCATCCTGAGTTTGCAGTTGATAAAGCATCTCCTACATTGGGTAATATTGAAGAGAGCACTACTTCGCATCCTGCCCCTGATTCACCTATTCGTCTTCGAAGAAATATTCATCCACCTCGAAGATTGACTTATAACACCCTGGGAGAAAGTTCTGATAAACAAATTCCTACAATTCAAAGAACGGGTTCTACCCCAGCCCTTGTCATGCAAAATCCAGCTGAGGGTGTTCTCCATGCAACCCATGATACCATTGGGTGGGACACGGCTATTGCCCTGGCCTGTCAGAAAACTGGTTATGAACTCACTGAAATGTGTATAAATGGTTTCAACAGAACCCAGATGTTTGTCAGTATTTGTTAAATTTAACTGAAAGTTATGTTCAATTAACATTGCGTTTTTGGTTGTCAGGCCCTGAGTATTTGGGGACCAAATATTTCAAGTGGGGGAGAGTGGAGCCAGAAACCCAGCTTTGTTTTAATAAAAGTTAAAAAGTGCATACTCACAAACAAATCTTAAAAACGCACGGCAACATAAAAGCAGTTCTTCCAATACTTGGACATACACTGCACAGCTGGTATCCTGCACGACTCAGGTTGACGCGTTTCGAGGTTTGTACCTCTTCCTCAGAGCCTGCTGTACACCTTCTGTGACACATTTTTTATAGACAATATGCTATGACATAGTGGGGGTGGTGGGACTGCACAGCCACATCCTCTTTGTGCGTGTGCTGTGCAGGGGACTACCTGCATGCTCCACCCCATTGACCCTCCTGCCAGAAAGTCTGACTAAAAACATCATTATTAACCACTTAAGGACCGGAAGGATTTCCAGCTTTAGGACCGGAGCCCTTTTTGCGATTCGGCGCTGCGTCGCTTTAACTGACAATTGCGCGGTCGTGCAACGTTGTACCCAAACGAAATTTGCGTCCTTTTTTTCCCACAAATAGAGCTTTCTTTTGGTGGTATTTGATCACCGCTGCGTCATTTCTGATCGCCGCTATAAACAAAAAAAGAGCAACAATTTTGCAAAAAAAACCCAAATTTCTTACTTTTTCCTAAAATACAAATCCAAAAAAAAAATATAAAAAAACATTTTTTTTCACCGTTTTTGGCCGATTTATATTCTTCCTCATATTTGCGATAAAAAAAATCGCAATCGGCGTTTATTGATTGGTTTGCGCAAAAGTGATCGCGTTTACGGATGATGAGAATTCATTTTTGGGGTTTTTAATTTTTTACTAATAATGGCGGCGATCTGCGATTTTTTGCGGTACTGCGATATTTCAGCGGACATGTCGGACCATTTTGACACTTTTTTGGGACCATTGGCATTTATACAGCGATCAGTGCTATAAAAATGCACTGATTACTGTGTAAATGCCATTGGCAGTGAAGGGGTTAACCTGCAGGGGGCGCTCTAAGGGTTAACTATGTTCCCTGGGTGTGTTCTAACTGTATGGGGACTTGCCTAACTGGGGAAGGGAAGTGGTCACAGCCTTCACGTAAAGGAAGGCTGTGATCACAGCCCTTCCCCCTCACACAGAGCGGAGGTCCGTGTTTACATACACGGACCTCCGCTCACTCGCTCCGGGGGGCCATCGCGGCTAGCCGGCGGCAATCAAAGCCGCCGCACCCGCTCCCTGGCCCCCCCTGGACACAGTGAGCGCGCGGGCGCGCCTCCGGCGGCGCGCGCGCGCGCGCTCACTAAACTCGTTCCCGCAGCCGCCGTCGTATGACGGCGATTTGCGGGAACGAGCCACTTTGCCGCCGTCAGATGCCGATCGGCGGTCGGCAAGTGGTTAATTCAATATGTGGCCATGTAAAACTGCATGTTTATATATATATATATATATATACATATCTCTATCTCCATATATATATGTGCATCTGTGGGTTGAAGCAGCATGATGTAGTGTTAGTTTGTTCAATAATAAGGGATCTGTGCAGGTGTGATGTATTGTGAGACTTGTAGTGTGACAAGGAAAAGAAGTAATCAGACTGTGTTTTGGAGAGCCTTCATTCCCCATCGGGCTATGCTGCAGTGAGTTCTCTTGGGAGAAACAGTGTCTCATGGGAGAACCTATTTAAGTCAAGGGAGGAGCTTGTTGGGGCCTCTTTGGACGGTGTGATCAATCAGCAAGGACCCTGTGTGCCCTTAACAGCGGGATTGCGGCCTGAGGCCTACTTCCAGCGATCCAGCCAGCTGAATTTTTACAGTGTCCCAGCCAGCTACGGTGCTACAGTGCTCCTGTGGGTGATCTGGGGAGCCAGCTTACAGACATCTGAGTCCGTTCCAGAGCCCTAGTCTTCACAGCAACAGCCGCATCGATCGATCAGGGAGAGCTGCAAGGAGTGCAATGGATGCCGTTTTTTCCTAAAGCAAAGAGCAAGTGCGTGCCATCAGTTCCAGCCGGTCTGTCTGCGGAAATGTCGCAGTCCCTCTAAAAATCATAGATCGCCATTACTAGTAAAAAAATAATAATAATTATAAAAATGCCATAAACCTATTCCCATTGTTTGTAGGCGCGATAACTTTTGCGCAAACCAATCAATATACGCTTATTGGTATTTTTTTTATCAAAAATATGTAGAAGAATACATATAGGCCTAAACTGAGAAAGAAATTAGTTTTTTTTTAAATTTTTTTGGATATGTATTATAGCAACAAGTAAAAAATATTGTTTTTTTTTTTGTTTTTTTAACCACTTAAGGACCGGAAGGATTTCCAGCTTTAGGACCGGAGCCCTTTTTGCGATTTGGCGCTGCGTCGCTTTAACTGACAATTGCGCGGTCGTGCGACGTTGTACCCAAACGAAATTTACGTCCTTTTTTTCCCACAAATAGAGCTTTCTTTTGGTGGTATTTGATCCCCTCTGCGTCATTTCTGATCGCCGCTATAAACAAAAGAAGAGCGACAATTTTGCAAAAAAACCCAAATTTCTTACTTTTTCCTAAAATACAAATCCAAAAAAAAAATATAAAAAAACATTTTTTTTCACCGTTTTTGGGCGATTTATATTCTTCCTCATATTTGCGATAAAAAAAATCGCAATCGGCGTTTATTGATTGGTTTGCGCAAAAGTGGTCGCGTTTACGGATGATGAGAATTCATTTTTGGGGTTTTTAA
>BLSH010256367.1:144428-159973 GCA_018402905.1 Glandirana rugosa
CCCCACTCACATTCTCTCTCCCCACTCATATTCTCTCTCCCCACTCTCTCTTATACTCACCCCTCTCTCTTACACTCACCCCTCTCTCTCTTACACTCACCCCCTCTCTCTCTTACACTCACCCCCTCTCTCTTACACTCACCCTCTCTTTCTTAGGCCCCTTTCACACGATCGGACTGCTCAGATTCGCCTGTTGGTTTTTCAGATGGATACGAGTGGGCCACCCATACACCTCTATGGGCAGGTGGATGTCAGCGCAGATGTGCCCGCTGACACCAGTCTGCCATCTGATCCGTCAAGATCCGCTACAATAGACGTATGGGTGATGCATTCACCATCCGTCTAGCGGATCGGATTGGATGAGATCGGATGAAAACGGACAGGTGGATCCATTTTCATCCAATCTGCCCATAGAAGACAGCAGGGAGCTGACAGGTCCAACCCTGCACATTGTGCAGAGACGGAACGGTCATCCTTCGACTCAGCGGAGATCATCGGAAAGATCTCTCGCTGAGCTGGCGGACCCCGCTGAGCGGATCCGCTCAGTGTGAAAGGGGCCTAATACTCACCCCCTCTCTCTCACTTCCACCTATCTCACCATCTAATAATATACAATAATGGATGTGGGGGCCTTTTGGTGGGCGTGATTTTTTTTTTGGGGGGGGGCCACAGCATTTTATTCAATTAAAGTGGGCCGGTCTGGATGAAGTCCAGGGCCAAATTTTAGTCCCAGTCCAGCCCTGCTACCCAGACATACCTTAGCCACGTACACACATGGCTAAGGTATGTAGATGACATACTGCTCCTGTGGAAGGGTGACCTTGCTGAACTGCATGACTTTATGGATCTCCTCAACAGGAATGATAGGAATATACATCTGACATACACCTATGATGATAAAAGAATATCCTTCTTGGACCTTTGGGTTTCAATAGAGGACGACTCGCTGACCACCAGAACTTATAGAAAGGAAACTTCGGCCAACACATTATTACAAGCTGACAGTCATCACCCTAGATGGCTAAAGGATGGTATACCAATGGGTCAATTCCTTTGCTTGAAGCGCAATTGTTATAAGAAGGAGGACTATGCAAAAGAGAGCAAGGAACTCTACACAAGATTACGCGAAAGAGGTTATACACATGGGCAATTGAAAAAGGCCAAAAGAAAAGTGGGGTGGTGAGACACAAGTGAGCTGTTGAAACCCAAACCCAGAGAGGATGGGGAAAATATCTGTGAAAGTGCAGGAACCTCTCCTCCCCTGAGGGTAATTACCCAGTTTGGTTCCCAGTGGAATGAAGTCCGGCAAATTCTGGACAAGCACTGGGAAATACTGACTAATGCCCCAGGGGTGGCAGAAATCATTGGACCATCATCAAAAATGGTTGCCAGGAGAGCAAAAAACCTGGACGACATGTTCATTAGGTCAGAATACACAAAAGAGACTGAAAAGACTTGGCTATCTGACTCCCTAGGAGCAAAGGCATGTTCTTCTGTGGGTGGTGCCAGCTATGCCCATATGAGGACAGGACGGATACGTTTTTCGACTCACAGGGAAATAATTCATACCAAATCCGTGGCCTTGTGAATTGCTCCACAGAGAGAGTGATCTATATGGTCACATGTCCCTATGGTAAGATCTACATAGGGAAAACAAAACAGCCACTAAAAACACGCATGGGAGAACACATGCGTGAAATTAAAGCAATAGATCCAGAAAAAACATTGGCACGTCATTTTTCACAGGCCCATGGGGGAAATTTAGATGGGATGACAATTAAAATCATCTATGCACTCAATCTACCAGCCAAGAGGGGGGACTTTAACCAGATCTTACTACAGAAAGAAAAATCCTGGATAGATATATAAATTGAATTCCATGGTCCCCCTAGGCCTGAATACAGAACTTAATGTGCAGGTGTTTCTGGAGCCATAGGATAAAAATCTGCATATACAATAATAATATAATATAAATAAACTTTATGCAAACCAATTTTGTCTGTAAATATGTAGATACATGAAACCTCGTCAAAATCTCCATAATTATGCATGGTCACTTTAATTCACTAATCTATAGATTTATAAGGATGGGCACATAATATGTAGGGGACCTCTCTTGACTGGGTGGGTTAGATTATGTCCATGTTGTTGTTTCTTACTCTAAAATACCCTCTATATTAAAACATCCCGAATATAAATGTGGAGGTACATAAAATCATCTTCAAGTCTTCGTAATTAAGCACAGTCAATCTATTTAAGTAATCATGAACTAATAAGGATGGACATATACTAACAGTTAAGGATCAATATTGACAGGGTATGTGTTAGATGTTGTCTATCTGTCAAAGCAGTCCATGTTTCCTTCCCTCCCCCTTTTTTCCCCCCTCACCTCTACCTTTCATTAGATCTCCATCTGATTTGCATGTTGTTTGCTAGTGTTGGCTCTGTGTCTGGAGTAGGTTAATGGGAGAAGCTAGTCCCCAGTATGGAGACGTAGAGAGCCGGGCCTGCCTTACATGAGATGCAAGCAATCCTATCAGTGCAATAGTGTGAGGAAGATAGCTATCAACTGTTCCTTAAAGATTTGAAGGGGTGGTCTCCAGCTACGACGGGGTCGCTGTAAAAAGGAACGGGCTGGGAACCGCCGATACGTCCTGAAGAAGCTACGCACCTCTTTGTTTGCGAAACGCATTGATGCCATCAGCATCACGTGACGCCATTCACGATACCCCGGAAATGCCTCCCAGGTGGTGATCTGCGGGAGAGAGGAGCCGAGGGATGAATGCATTGAGGGATACGGTGAAAGGGAGCCAAAGCGAGCTGAAGGTACAGCATACAGCAGCCAAAACGATACGGCGGTATCATCTGGAGGAACTGAGCAATGGTCATGTTTCATTTGAGATGTCACTCGCAATATACTGGCTAAGCATACGGCAAGCAGAGCTTGACATTGAGCCACATAATCTTCAATGGCTGTATCCATTTGTGGCCACCAAACATAGCTCTGTGCTCGCTGCTTCATGCGCACCACGCCAGGATGGCCCTCATGCAGTATCCTTAGCATGGTTGGTTGCAAATACTGAGGTACAATCACTCTATTGCCCCACTATAGGCAACCAGCATTAGTCACAAGCTCACATTTTCTGGTAAAGTACGGACGAAATTCACCTGGGACATTCTCTGGCCATCCAGCCTGCACATACGAGAATATCTGAGACAGGAATGGATCTGTCGCTGTATGTCTGGCAATGAGGGGGGTGGACATGCAGGATTGTGGCCTGTGTATTTCCACTATGTGTATGTCTCTTTGTGGGTGGTCACCAATTGGCAATCTGGAAAATGCATCTGCATTGCCATGGGCATCATGGGAGCGGTATCTGATAGAATAAGTATAAGCTCACAAGAATAAAGCGTACCTTTGTAAGCGAGATGCGGTTGTTGTAGAAATCCCTTTCTGAGGGTTCAGTATTGACAGCAGAGGTTTGTGGTCAGTGATAAGCGTGAACTCCCGACCATAGATGTACATGTGAATTTTTTTTGTGGCCCATACAATGGCCAAAGCTTCCTTGTCTATCTGGGAGTAGTTTTGTTCTGCTGAGGTTAAAGACCTGGAGGCAAAAGAAATGGGGCATTCCGTGCCATCTGGCATGACCTTCCCAGTCCGTAAGGCGAGGCGTCACAAGCCAAGGTGACGTGTTTCTTTAAATCATAGTGGACCAGAACTTTAGAAGACAAAATGAGTTCTTTAGAAAGCCTAAAAGCTTCTTCACATTTGGCTGTCCATAGCCATTTAACTCTTGCATCCAGTAAGCGATGTAACGGGTAGAGCTGGTGTGCTAGGTTTGGCAAGAACCGGTGGTAGTAATTGAGGAGGCCAAGGTAGGACCTGAGCTGTCTTACATTCTGGGGAGTAGGCGCATGGGTAAGGGCTTTAACCTTTTCCTCAGTGGTGTGTAACCCATGTCGGTCCACAGTGTGGGCAAAAAATTCCAGTCAAGACTTTAGAAATTCACATTTTGAAAGATTGACACGTAAACCATATTTCTGCAGTCTCTCTAGCACAGCTTCAACATTATTTCTGTGTTCTTCATCAGTCAGACCAGTGATGAGCATATCATCTAGTAAACACTGGGTGAAAGGTATACCTGTCAGGACCTCATCCATGATTCGCTGCCAGATGGCTGGAGCTGGGGCTATGCCAAAAACAATGCGGTTATATTATCCTTTATGGGTGTTAATGGTCAACAGATGGCGTGAATCTGGGTGTACTTGCAGTTGCAGGTAAGCTTGCTTTAAGTCTATTTTTGTAAACTTTTGCCCCTCAGCCTGTGAGCTAAAAAGATCTTCAAGTCGAGGCAATGGTCCACAAGAGGTTGGTTGTTCAGGGCATCCCTGAAATCTCCACAAATTCTAACGTCTCCATTCTCTTTCTTGACAGGCACAATTGGTGATGCCCATTCACTTCTGTCAACATTAGTTATGTTTTTTTTTTGCCAAAAGGTGGTCCAGCTCTGCTTCCACTTTCTTACGCAAGGCAAAAGGTACTGATCTTGCCTTACAGAAACGAGGTGTAACACCAGGCTTCAAGAGGAGGTGGGCCATTTTTCCTTTTACTGTGCCCAATGAGTCAGCAAAAACCTCCTTAAATCGTGATTTTAAAGACTCTACCCATTGGTCTCCCTCAGAAAGCAATGTGCATTGGGCAATGGCAAGAGGAGGCATGCCCAGGGCTTTGATCCAATCCCTAAGCAAAGGGCCTCCTTTACTTACAACATAAAGGCATAGGGTTTGACTGCAGTTGCCTAATGTTTCACATAACCCAAGGGCTGCAGTAGTTCCTTGCTGTAAGTTTGTAGTTGGAGATTTGTAGGTTGGAGCGTAGGGACAGACCCGATGCCTTTAAATCAGTCCATGAAATGACAGGCACAGCCGCCCCAGTATCAACATCTATGAAGACAGGACAGTCATTGAGTGTGACATCCACTTTTATTGCAGGTGTACTCCCAGCTATCAGAAACAGTCCAACATGGCCAGCTTGCCTGGAGAAATGAGGTCTCTGAGAGTGCCATATGCAGCTTGACCCAAGGCTGTGAGGAAAACTGCAACTTTCTTTTCTACAGCCACACTATTTGCCTCAATATACTGCTCCAGCCTCTCCACCCAGGAGTTCCATGATTCAGCAGCAGGATCAAATGGTTGAATAAACCCTATGAAAGCCATGTGTGCCAAAATCCACAACTCTTGTTGCCACTATTATGTCCCTTAGACACGGGGTCTCCCAGGGTGCTGCTAGCAATGCTGCCAGTATCCGATCAGCAAGTTACACACAGGCCGGATGCACTTCTTAACCAAGGACAGGTTTTTACTCACTCAGAAGCATGGAGACTTTGTTAATGCAGGAATCTTAATACAGCAGGCTTCTATCATTACCAGATTACCAGACTTCCTGGTACAGCCCTTCCTCCCAGCATGAATCAGGAGAAAAAGGGTGGGGTCACTGCATTAATCCTGCACAAACATCACATATAACAGTGTCAATTTATGTCCCCTCAAAATAACTCAACACACAGCCATTAATGTCTAAACCCCTGGCATCAAAAGTGAGTACACCCCTAAGTGAAAATGTCTAAATTGGGCCCAAAGTGTCAATAGTTTGTGTGGCCACCATTATTTTCCAGCACTGCCTTAACCCGCTTTGGCATGGAGTTCATGAGAGCTTCACAGGTTGCCACTGGAGCCCTATTCCACTCCTCCATGATGACATCACGGAACTGGTTGATGTTAGAGACCTTGCGCTCCTCCACCTTCCATTTGAGGATGCCCCACAGATCCTCAATAGGGTTTAGGTCTGGAGACATTCTTGGTCAGTCCATCACCTTTACCCTCAGCTTCTTTAGCAAGGCAGTGGTCATCTTGGAGGTGTGTTTGGAATCATTATCATGTTGGAATACTGCTCTGAGGCCTAGTCTCCAAAGGGAGGAGATTATGCCCTGCTTCAGTAAGTCGCAGTACATGTTGGCTTTCATGGTTCCCTTAATGAACTGTAGCTCCCCAGTGCCGGCAGCACTCATGCAGCCCTGAACCATACAACAGGGGAGCAACCGCTCTAGGTAAGGGCTAATCACATACTGCTCGTACCAGGTGCTTCGTCCAGACCGTGGGCTGTGCAACAGGTAATGAGAAAGGAGATGATGGCACTCTGGATTAGGCAGTGAAAGCAGTGAAGGCTTTATTGGAAAATTTACTGCACAGTGTAACGAAAGTCCATAATTCCAAAAAATGCACAAATACAAATCCAGTCACAAATCAAACAGGTACTTGTCTTTTCTCTTGTATTTCCTGCTCGAGGTGATATGATATTCATTGGATATAATATTATGAATTAATGAATTTATGATTATCATTAGTGAGCAGGTTGTTGCTATTATTTTTTCATATGGGGTTTAGAACACACATTTTTTGGCTCCCTATCTTGTATGTGTATTCTTATTGTGTCTTGTGTAAAATAATATATGATGTTATGCTGTTTTTGTATAGGAATATGTAAGTACATGTCTGCATATACATTATATTGACACCTGCAGCGGTTCGCAGAGGGCAATGTGAACTGCCTGCAGGAGAGATGCGATGCGGGAACCGGCGCTGGAATTGCGCTGGTTTCCGTATCGCTACAGTGTAAACCCAGGCTGAAAGAGAATCTTGTCTAAAGTGTAGTCCCCAAAAAATTGAAAAAAAAAACAAACAGTTATATTTGTGTACAAACTAGTCTAGGGTCCTGTCTACAAAGGAACTGATAAGTGAGTCAACTTCTTAATACTAGTTTAATAGGGGAATAATGGGGATTTTTAGATTTTTACCAGTAGTAATTCTATATCCCATTATTATAACAAGTTCCATTTGAAGGTCTCGCTAATTTATGTCATATGTGTGCCCTAGAATTTCTACTGCAATCTTTATAGTCCCAGACAAGCAAGTTATTAGTCATAAAAGTCAAAGGTTAGATGCCTTTGAAAGTGGTTTGGATTAGGAGCAAATTAGGAGCAGATAATGGAATAGCCTAACTCATCCAGCCATACATGAAAGATCCACAATGTGCCTTTCTCCAAGGCCATAGATTCAGGCCCTGACTGCGATGGTTCTCTTCAGGTTTGTTAAATCCATCATATAGAGATTCTTAGACTTGTATGGAAGACTTTATAACTAAAACCAAAGACTTTAGCCCTGGTTCACACTGGTGCGACTTTGGATGTGACAAGTTAAAATCACATTATGTGCAATGGTGGCCTTCCAATCAGTGCGACTAAAGATACTGTGACTGAAAAAGGTTCCTGCACTACTTTGGTGTGACTCCACTGTGATTTCAGCCCCATGAACTATGTTAACTCACAGAAGTCCTATCAGCATTAGATAAGAAGTGATTCCTATGCGACTCTGTTAAGGCCAGTCATTTTTTTAACCCTCATCTCTCCTCTCAGATCATCCTTGCTGCCTAAAAATGCTCCTCCCAAGCACATTTCAATCACACCTGAGCGCAGGCCTGGACTGGGACAAAAATTTGGCCCTGGACTTCATCCAGACCGGCACACTTTAATTGAATAAAATGCTGCCCCCCCCACCCCCCAAAAAAAAATAATCACACCCACCAAAAGGCCCCCACATCCATTATTGTATATCATGAGAGGGTGAGAGAGAGAGAGAGGTGGAAGTGAGAGAGAGGTAGTGAGTATAAGAGAGAGGGGGTGAGTGTAAGAGAGAGGGGGTGACCTCCCCTTTAACAACCGACTGTTCCTACTGTCAACTGTTCCCATTGTTTGAGGACAGCCTGTGTACTTGTTACCAAGGCACTAGTTTGAGAAGCATTCTCAAACAATCTCAACAGTAACCTGATTTATGTTTCTATCCAAACAGATTGTTAGAAAAATCATTAACCACTTGCCGACCAGCCACCGTCGTTATACGGTGGCAGGTCGGCTCTCCTGCTCAAATCGGCGTAGTTATACAGCGGCTCACGCAGGCGCACTCGATGTCCACCAGCCACCCGCAATCACCTAGTACACAGGCAGAACGGGGATCGGGAACAGTGATCTCTGTCATGTCCCTGCCAACCCATCCCCTCTACAGTTAGAACACTCTGAGGGAACACAGTTAACCCCTTGATCGCCCCCGACTGTTAACCCCTTCCCTGCTAGTGTCATTTTCCATTGATCAGTGCATTATTATGTAGCACTGATCAATGTAATACTATCAGTGGTACCCAAAAAGTGTCATCTGGGGTCAGATTTGTCCACCTCAATGTCACAGTCTAGCTAAAAATCGCAGATCACCACCATTGCCAGTAAAAACAATAAAAGAAAATAAAAGTCCTTAAATCTGTCCCATAGTTTGTAGGCACGATAACTTTTGAGCAATCCAATCAATACACGCTTATTGTGATTTTTTATTACCAAAAATATGTAGAAGAATATATATCGGCCTAAATTGATGAATAAATTAGTTTTTTATATATATATATTTTTTGGATATGTATTATAGCAAAAAGTAAAAAAAATGTTGTTTTTATTCAAAATTGGCGCTCTTTGCTTGTTTATAGCACAAAAAATAAAAAAAGCAGAGGTGATCCAATACCACAAAAAGTATGCTCTATTTGTAGGAAAAAAAGGACATACATTTTGTTTGGGTACAGCTTCGCATGACAGCGCAATTGTAAGTTAAGCAGTAGAGAAGCAGTGCCGTATCGCAAAAAATGGTCTGGTCATTAAGAGGGCATCCTTCCGTGGCTGAAGTGGTTAATATATTTTATATCAAACTCAACACAACCCCAAAGTAGCTCAAGAACTTTTTCAGTCATGGAGCGTCAGGTGCACGTTTTGGCATTATTGCAGCACGTTTTGTCACGTGGAAAAACACGCATCTACTAACCATGATTAACAATTAAGAGGAATTCACATCTCTACTCGCACAGAAAATGTAGACTTTGCTGTGGGTTTCCGAAATGTGCTGCAAACCCGCATCACCCTTCCGTTGCCATTATGGCGGCACAAGCATGATGTACCTTTGCAGCACGTTTCCAAAACACGTGGTGAAACACACCTTTTCTGTATGGGTTGCCATGCATTCAGAAACACGCAGATGTGAATGCAGCCTAATTGTTACTGACACCCTAATCGCGGTTAGCATGCCATTATGGAATTCGCGTTTGCAGTGCATTTCCAAAACCCGCAGTAAAGCATGTGGTTTTTGTGTAGTTTGCTGTGCGTTTGGAAATGTGCATATGTGAATGCTTGGCAAAGCAAGAGCGATGCGTGATTGCAGTGCATTTCTGCAAAGCTCATGGTTTCTGTGCCTAATGCCGTGCGTTTAGAAACGCGTAGATGTGAATGTAGTCTTATTGTTAATGACACCCAAATTACGGTTAGCAGACACACAATGTTTTGCCATGTGTTTGTTGTGTGCCAAAACATGCTACAAATGAGCCAAGATGTGTAATGAAAAAAATGCGTCATACTTCATAACCAAAAGTGTTCTTGAGCTACTTTGGGGCATTTGTCATGTGTAGGACAAGTGAATGGACTGCCCTATGAACAGCTCGCATTTATGTGTGAAAAACGCAAAAAAAAAAACGTGAGCAGGAATGCACATTTCCACTATGCTTAGGTGTGAATGGAGTGTACTTAGGAGGAAAGTTTTTAGACAGCAAAGATGACCTGGGAGGAGAGATGAGAGTTAAAAAAGAAACAGTGAGCTTATCAAAGTCTCTCAGGAATGCTCCTTATCTAATGTTGATGTGACTTCTGTGAGTAAAGTCGCACTGAAGTCAAGTCGCATCAAAGTTGCAAGCAAGTTGCACTGGAACAATTGGGTTGCAGTAGTGTGTCTTAATGATAATGAAATGGTTATTGTTACCAAATTGTTATTTTTACTAATACTCGGACAGCCTAACACTTTTTAGAAAATTATATAGAATATATTTCCATCTACAAAATGATTTATTGAAGTGTTTGTTCACATGAAGCTTTATATAGCCATTTTATCATTAATTGTATTAGCAAATTGAATGTGCAAAAAACAAAAAAAAAAACACAGCTGTGATGAATCAGAAAATGCTCTTTCAAATATAAGAGCCGGTTCACACTGCAGAAACTTGGGATCTGACTTGTGTCGCCCCAAGTCGCTTGACATAAGAAATCCTATTGAAGAGAATGAGAGCCGTCTTAATGTACACTACTGAAGTCACTCTGACTTCAGAAAAGGTTCCTGTACGGCTTCAAGGCGAATTCTATCCGACCCATAGAATTTAATGGAAGTCGCCTCCAAGTCGGATCCCCATCTATAAGCGACTTTACAGGAAAAAGAAGAGAATTTACCCTGGTAAAAGGAATGATGTCAGAGGAGCTATATTCTCTGATTGGCCACAGGCAAACTCTCCTGGCATGGAGGTCACTTTAAGTCGCGTTGTAAGTCACCCAAAGTCACGCTGAAGTCTCCTTGAAGTTGCGTTCAAATTGCCTACAAAGTCGCGCCTGAAGTCGGATCGCCCCTGTGTGAACCGACTCTTAAAGTGGAACTAAACTCTTTCAATCAACATTAACTATTTTTAATCCTTATGCTGCTAGTATCAGTAAATAGACAGGAAGGTGTATTATATCTACACTTTCTCAGCTAACCACACTCTCTTGCCTGCATGCCTAAGCTAAGGGTAGATGGATTGCTATTTTTTTTTCACTTTTTGGTTATATATCCTCTTTTTTTCTTTTTAATAAAAAAAAACTGCTCTTTCAATTGGTGCAAAAAGGAGGCAGCTCTGAGAGGTAGTTCCCATATTATTCAACAGATGCAGCTTCCTGTCTATAATTTGCCCTGCTTTATAGAACATATATGTTTGCATGCTAACAGTGCTGAATCATGTATTAATACCTAGACAACAAGTGAGTAATACCTTTCCATCTCAAGGTGAGAAAAAATGTTTTTGGTGCAGGCCCTTCAATTTTGTTTATTTCTCTTTATCGAATACAGTCACCTGTTATATTATCGCATCTTTTTATACCTGAACTTTTCTGTTTGGCATGGTTAATAAAATGGTATCAAAGAGAGTATCATTCTGAAAGCCTAACATTTATTTTGAACTGTCTGAACTAAACTGTGATGGCTTCCAAATAGCAATACTAATAAACACAGATGTATTTGAGATAAAAAATCTAAGACTGAGGGATTCGATTTCAGAATACACATTTCCTTGGTGGAGCCTTTGCATCTTGCTTATCATAACACTGCATTCCTATTTTATCACATTGGATCTACAGTGTGAGGTGAGAGGTTGGGTACAGCCTGCAAATATCCCCCAGATGATGGGCAAACTCCCAGCCTTTCATCTTTTCATAGCTTTATATCAGTCAGGAAGCTCATTACAATTCTCATTAAACCAAGAAGTGCTTCTGACTGTAAAAGTTGTACTTTACTAATCCCAGTTAGGGAATAATTCACACTGGATGTTGAAAGTTTATTATTTACAAGTACATGTAAATCATAAAGAGAGGTTGATAAAGCAATGTGTATCATAAACACTATGCATGGTTATTTTTTAACACAATTTATTTTACCTTTTTTTTTATCCTTTTTCATCCTTTGGTCTCAGTTTCGCTGATCTGCAGCATCTTTGTAGCAACTTTCTACATGTATGAACTTCAGCGAGAGTCTGCATGGCATTTTCAGGGTGGTTTTCTCTTGGAAACAACTGTAAACTATACCTATTTAAATTAAAATCCATCCTCATGAGAGAAACTGGCTCTGCAACAACAGAGAAGTGAACATATGTTACAATGCTTCCCCCTGCTGGATGGAGAAAAGTATAATATGCTAAATACATAACACTCCTTCCCCCTAGACCTCAAAGTCTTTGAGATAACTTGGAGGGTGAGTATTTCTCCTTGGATGCCTAAGGACCACTGTTTGAGGCAGTTCACTCAGTTGGGTCTAATTTGAAAGAAACAGGAGGGCCTTTATACACACCGATGTTGCTGTTTCAAACAGAGAAGTGAACATATGTTACAATGCTTCCCCCTGCTGGATGGAGAACAGTATAACACGCTAAATACATAACACTAAATGTGTAAAAAACTGGCCATTGTGACAGGGTGACAATGCAAAAACACAATTGGGAACCACTTGCCGACCGCGATATAGCCAAATGACTGCTACAGAGTGGAATGCTAGTTCTGGGAAGCCATCTTATGATGGCCTCCTGTGATCGCACCCGCCGCACGGAGGACACTGCTGCTCACAGATTGAGGTAAAGAGCCAATCAGCGGCTCTTTACCATGTGATCAGCAGTGTCCAATCACAGCTGATCACGGAGATAAATAGAAGACGGTTATCGGTTCTCCTTTCCTCATGCTGGGAGCATGAGGAGAGGAGAAGAGAGCCAATAACCAGCTTCTCTAAAAGGGACATCTACACTGATGATCAGGGTACTGATTATCAGTGTCCTGATTAACAATGCAGTCCAAACAGTGCCCACCAGTGCTGCCAATGTGTGCTCCCCAGTGCTGCCAATAAGTGCCCATCAGTGTTGCCAATCAGTGCATCCTCATTAGTGTCACCTATCAGTGCTGCCTACCAGTGCCCAGCAGTGCCACCTATCAGTGCCCATCAGTGCCGTCTATCGGTTCCCATCATTACTGCCCATCAGTGCCATCCATCAGTGCCACCTATTAGTGCCCATCAGTGCCACCTATCAGTGCAGCCTCATCAGTGCCCACCAGTGCCTCCTCATCAGTGCCCACCAGTGCCTGCAAAATTTTATACCAAACTATGAAAAGGTTTTTTTTTTTTGTTTTTTTTTAATTAGCTGTCTTTATTTGTTTACTTAGCAAAAAATAAAAAAAAAACAGTGGTGATTAAATACCACCAAAAGAAAGCTCTATTTGTGTGAAAAAAATTAATGAAATTTATTTTGGGTACTGCATTGCATGACCATGCAATTGTCATTAAAAGTGCAACAGCGCTGAAAGCTGAAAATTGGCCTGGTCAAGAAGGTGGTAAAAGTGCCCAGTAGGCAAGTGGTTAAGAAAGATCTTCATGGCAGGATCATGAGATATTCTTGTAATGAAAGCAGCTAATTTAACAAAAAAAATGAAATAGCGTTTGAAATGACTTTCACATTTTATATGATACAGTATATTATAATATATTTAGTATATTTTATATGCTAATACAAATGCTGTTTCCCAGCACAGTGGGCCATGATATTATTGCACAAGTAAAAGTTAAACATACTAAATATATGTGTGTACTGAGACATTCTAAAAATAAGCAAATAGACACATTGGAGTTGAGAATGACAGTGTTGGGGGCCAGAGGGAAGGAAGGCTCCTAAATGGCACAACTGCAGGTTTGAATGGGACAGTGGCTCGGTTCGGATCCAGACTGCAGTCCGCCATTTAGTGATGCCTGACTTAAAGGAATAGTGAATCTTGTCCCACTGCACTCAAAATATATATATATATTTTTTTATGGCATTGCTCTGGAAAGAAAAAGTTACAAGAAGTTATCTTGAGCTAATATTTCGAATTGATCAAACCAGCCTTTAATAACTTAAACTTCCCTTGTTGGCCCCAGTTAACGGATCGCCAGATTTCTAAAGAATCTCAATTCATAAATTTTAATTGTTATAAATAACACATTCATAGACCAAGATTGTATGCGTTAAACATTCATTAGCAAGTAGTAAGGTTAAAAGAGGTGATTTCAGGGAAATTAATTTTGTAGTCATTGAAATGTTGCCAAAATGGGCATGTTTTAATTTTGCTGGTGAGCTGCTTAGGCAAAAATTATTGGAAAAAAAATATTACTCACTTTTTTAGAGGGTGTATTTTGTTTCAATTGTTTTATTAAGTGGGGTTTACGTAGTCCATTTTATTTTATTTGGTGTTAACCAGTTCCCTACCGACGTATAGTAAAATGACGTCGGCAGGGACTGGCCGTCGATCCGGGAGGACGTCATATGACGTCCTCCGCTTCTCGCCGCTACTGCGGGCCCCCAGGGGCCCGCACAGCGGCGATCGCGGATCGCTCATCTGCCGGGGGGTTGTGTCCCCCCCAGATCGGGGTAAAGAGCCAATAAAATTGGCTCTTTACCCCATGACCGGCTGTGTCCAATCACAGCCGGTCACAAACGAGCCTCACGTGCACGCCGCTCGTGCGCGCCCCTGGGGGCGCGCAGCGCGGCGATCGGAGCTGAGGCTTGTCCCTCGGACAAAGCCCAGCTCCGATCCGTGTAAAGAGCCAATAGATTTGGCTCTTTACCACGTGACCGGCTGTGTCAATCACAGCCGGTCATGTGATGTAAACAAACCGCGGTAACGAGCTGTTACCGCGGTTCTCCCTGTCACACACCAATCGTGTGTGACAGGGAGATTGCGGTAACAGCTCGTTACCGCCTACTGTGTACACCAAGCACACTGACAGGACTGGTGCAAGGATTTTTGACACCCTAGGCAAAACCTCATTTTGCCGCCCCCCTTTGGCTCTGCCCCTGACTCCAGCCCCTTTGCCCTGTCAATTTATACAATGGATGTGGTGGAGGTAGAGATTTTTTGCAGAGCCTCTCTACCCATTTCTTTAGCCGTGGTCCGCTGGCCCACACCTGTGCCCCTGGATCCACCTCATTTTACTGCCCTGGGGTGCTGCCAGCCGCGGCTCTCCAGTGACATGAGTGATTGATGCTGAGCAGTGACGGATCAGCAGTGGATGGGCGCCCCTGGTGGTAGTGGCGCCCTAGGCGGCCGCCTACTCTGCCTAGTGGTAGAGCCGGCCCTGCACACTGATCACCCCCCCAATAAAGAGGACCTGTCACCACCCCATCAGAGTACCTGTCACAGTCCATCAGAGTACCTGTCACCTGCCCATCAAAGTACCTGTCACCTGTCCATCAAAGTACCCGGGTACCTGTCACCTGTCCATCAGAGTACCTGAGTACCTGTCACCTGTCCATCAGAGTACCCGAGTACCTGTCACCTGCCCATCAGAGTACCCGAGTACCTGTCACCTGTCCATCAAAGTACCCGAGTACCTGTCACCTGCCCATCAGAGTACCTGAGTACCTGCCACCAGTCCATCAGAGTACCTGTCACCTGTCCATCAGACTACCCGAGTACCTGTCACCTGTCCATCAGAGTACCCGAGTACCTGTCACCTGTCCATCAGAGTACCCGAGTACCTGTCACCTGCCCATCAGAGTACCCGAGTACCTGTCAACTGCCCATCAGAGTATCCGAGTATCTGTCCATCAGAGTACCCGAGTACCTGTCACCAACCCATCTGAGTACCCGAGTACCTGTCACCTGCCCATCTGAGTACCCGAGTACCTGTCACCTGCCCATCAGAGTACCCGAGTACCTGTCAACTGCCCATCAGAGTATCCGAGTATCTGTCCATCAGAGTACCCGAGTACCTGTCACCAACCCATCTGAGTACCCGAGTACCTGTCACCTGCCCATCTGAGTACCCGAGTACCTGTCACCAGCCCATCAGAGTACCCGAGTACCTGT
>BLSH010256367.1:174937-194063 GCA_018402905.1 Glandirana rugosa
AAATCAACAGAACGACCCAACCCCTTCCTAAATTTCATTCAAGACATCATTACTGCCCTGATATATCCACAAGGATCCCCCCCAGAAATCATTCACACCGATTGTCTCAGCAGACTGCATGAGCACCATTTTCCTGAACATATTCCCCCATCAACAACCGGAAGAAGACGCTAAAAAAGATGTCGGGCGTGCAGCAAAAGAGGAGTTAGGAAAGACACCAGTTTCTATTGTCCCCAATGTCCCTCCAATCCTGGCCTTTGCATTGGACAATGCTTCAAACGCTTTCATACACTTGTAAATTATTAGTATTTCAATAATATTTCAAATAGACTGCCATTTCCCAATTTTCAATTCCTGTGCTGATTATTTCCCTGGACCAACCATACCACTGCCTTCCATGTGAACTGACCCTGGCCTATTTATGGACTATGCCTCTGCCTGACATCTGCATTGTTTATCCGCCATATTTCTGCCTTTCACGTGAACTGACCCTGGACTGTATGGACTATGCCTCTGCCTACCGTCTATTTCTGCCTTTTACCTGCACTGACCTCGGCCTGTTGACCATGTTTTTGCCTGCCCCTTGGACTGATCTTTCACCCTGCTACACAGGGGTCTCACATATGCGAGGGGCTCCAGAATGATGTTCTGATTTGAGAAAAACAGTTATTGGTTTTCTCTTTGTTTTGTGATTCCCAGAACAGGGTCTGGTGTCCGGAGGCTTCAAAGCGATTTGGGTGGGAGAAGCCTCTAGCCCGCCCCCATTCTTTCCTGACCGAGGCCCTAAGCTTGATGGTCCTGCCTGCTGCCTGGACAGATACTTTGGCTGTACTGACAATATCTCTGCCTGCACTGACCCAGGACTTTTTATGGACCATATGCCTGCTGCCTGGACTCAATACTTTTGGCTGTACTCTGCCTGCTGCCTGTGCTATGGACAGTATTTCTGCCTGCTGCATGGACGAACATTTTGCTGCTGCTGACCACATCCCTGCCTGCTACCTGGAGAAATGCTTTGACTGTGCTGCCAATATCTCTACCTGCTACTATGGACAGTATTCCTGAGGCTGCCTGTTTTGCTGTCGCTGTCCACGTTCCTGCCTGCTGCCTGGATCGATGCTCTCCTCTGTTGACCACTGCACTACTAAAACCGCAGGTAATCTTTTCTTACCCTTTGCTCAGCAGAATGTATTTTGGTTTGTAATTTGTATGTACTGTACATGCTATGTGTTAGAAATATGAAGGGCCTTCAACAATGTGATAGGTTGGCAGGAATTTATGTGTGTGATTTATGTCCCTAGAACACCTGGAGATGGATGTTGGGCCTCTGTATGTGGCCAGGCTGTGTAAAAGTATCACACATGGTATCGCCATACTCAGGAGGAGTAGCAGAATGTATTTTGGGGTGTCATTTTTGCTATGTACATGCTATGTGTTGGAAATATCTTATAAATGGACAACTTTGTGTAAAAATTAATTTTAATTTTTTTTCGACATTTTCCAAAAACTTCTGAAAAAAAATGACATGTTAAAAAGACTCATTATGCCTCATAGATTATACATTGGGGTGTTGGCTTTCCAAAATGGGGTCATTTTGTGGGCAGTTCTATTGTCCTGGTGCTCCAGGGCCTTCAAAATGTAATAGGTGGTTGAGAAATGAGATGTGTAATTTATGCTCGTAGAACGCCTAAAGGTGCTACTTCAATGTTAAGCCTCGGTATGTGGCCAGACTGTGTAAAAGTCTCACACATGTGGTATCGCCATACTCAAGAGGAGTAGCAGAATGTATTTTGGGGTGTCATTTTTGCTATGTACATGCTATGTGTTGGAAATATCAAATAAATTGACAACTTTGTGTAAAAAAAATGCGTTTTAATTTTTTTCCTCATTTTCCAAAAGCTTCTGGAAAAAAATGACATGTTCAAAAGATTCATTATACCTCATAGATTATACATTGGGGTGTTAGCTTTCCAAAATGGGGTCATTTTTTGTGCAATTCCATTGTCCTGGTTCTCCAGGACCTTCAAAATGTAATAGGTGGTTGAGAAATGAGATGTGTAATTTATGCTCGTAGAACACCTAAAGGTGCTACTTCAATATTAAGCCTCGGTATGTGGCCAGACTGTTTAAAAGTCTCACACATGTGGTATTGCCATGCTCAGGAGGAGTAGCAGAATGTATTTTGGGGTGTCATTTTTGCTATGTACATGCTATGTGTTGGAAAACTGAAAATTTCCTATCAAATACCTACCGTAATTTTCCTTTCCTGATGGACTCCATGGCAGCATATGTATGGGATAATCCCGCCTCCTCTCCACTCCTATAGGACCTCACTCCCATAAATTTAGGCTCAGAGCGAGAGGCTGTGTTCCGTAACTAGCCTACTCCTGACCCTGGGGTGGGAACTCCTGCTGCCATGGAGTCCATCAGGAAAGCAAAATTACAGTAAGCATTTGATAGGATATTTTCCGTTTTCCTGACAGACTCCATGGCAGCATACGTATGGGATTTAACTAGCCATACACCTCATGGGCGGGCAATGCTGAAAATGCTGAACCAAAGGCTTTAATTTGTACCGTCAACAGACAGGCCCTTCAAGCCACAAAAAAAAGAGGATAACGAAGCAGGCTCTGCATAATAATGAGCCATAAATGTATTGATTGAGGGCCGCAAGGCCGCCCTACGGACTATATTGGGAGCCACATGCCGCGAAGCTGCCCGAGATGTAGACACACTTCTGGTTAAGTGAGTGTTCACCACCTCCAGGGAGCCAAGCCCTCAGCTCTGAGCCTGTTGGATGGCCCAGACAACCCGTGCCACCATCGTCCTAGATGAGGTACATTTCCCATGTTCTATTTGGCAAAGAATGAACAGGCATTCTAAAGCCTGAAGGAAGCTATAGCTTGCAGATATAATAATATCTGAGAGATTCCTAGAACCAAGAAAAGGCCATCTTATACATAGCTCACATTTGTTTTACACTTGCCAAGTCACGCATAGTAGCACAAAAGTCATATCACTTATTTGTAAAAGAAAAGGTATTGCTGAGAGCCAAACTCAGGATTCCAGAACACGACCTCTCCCATGTCTAAAGGATGTATGTTAGTACCCTAAAGGTTAGCAGAACAATTCCTTGGTACCCATGAAATGATGTAATCTTGAAATTCGAGTCAAGCATAGGCAACAGCATCACTCACTCTGGAAAGAGTCTTAAGAAAGGTTCTCCATGGCGATGCCTCAGTTTGAGGCTTTATATGCCGACGTGATAGCCAGGAGAAAGGTGAATTTGACAGAGGTCTTGTAGGGACAATCTTAGAATACTGTGCTCCAATACCCGAGGGAGTCAAGAACATTTGGGAAGCCTCTGCTTACTCCAAAGTCTGAGCCTAGGTCATGACAGAAGGTCTGGCCTGAGGGGAAGGGGCTCTGGTTTCCGGTAGCTGATCCGCACTAACACAAGGAGCCATGGCGAATACGGGATCTCTGCCTCTACCTTCACAACTTCTGTTTTAAATGTTCACAAAAACCCGAGGTTGACCGGAACAGGAAGAATCGCACAGGTCCTGCTGCATATCCAATAATCTGTCAGGCCCCTGTCCTGAAGCCTTGGAGATACCAACCCTGCGTATATGTTAGCAGATATGATGATATCATGCGTTGGAAGCTTTTTGAGTGATATCCTTTACAGAATACTTTACTTTCATGGAGAAATAGCAGAACATGTTTTCTAGCATGGAGATAGGAACAGGAACTATACAAGCGCACACTAGATAGAGAAGGTGCATCCTGTGATAATATTATAACACAGAATACACACTAATACTGCAGTGCCAACTACTGGTATAGACAGTTATAATGTATATATGTAGTTTACGGTACCAAGTAACTTTACTGTTGTACCTCCAACAGCATAAAACTTCCCCAACTTCTTGGTGCACCGGGAGACAGACAGGTTAATTTTGGACTGACCCCCAGGGACCTGCCTGAAAACTACCACATGGAGAGACCATTGTTGCGTTTTCAGTTGGACTCTGGAAAGAAAGCCTGTTAGAATCATTCAGGATTCCGGGGACATAAACCGATGAGATGACGGTTAGATTCTTCTGAGCCCAAGGCATACTGGCTTGTAGGGAGCAGAAGGCTGCCAGTAATTTCAGAATGTTTGCACACTCCTGTGAAACTGACAGCCCCACCTGTTCTGCATTATCCCTGATAGGCAGTAAGTCCCCCGTTTTGTATCGCTGGTATCAAATGCGATTGTGAAGCAGGAGATGGAATGCCCAATAAATACCTTTCTCCGTTGCAGCCACCTAGGGCTCTCTCATGACTGAGGCCTTGTAGATGACCTGCATTCTACATCCTGGCTCCCAATGCTGGGGAAACCCCTTATGGAAGGGCCGCATTCTCCCGAGCGTCCACTTGACCATTGGCTACGTAGACACCATAGTGCCGATAATTTTGGATACTGAAAGGTGCGCTGGTGGGAAGAAGACTGACCGAGGCTCAGGCAACGATGCAAGTTAACGTTTAGGTCTACGAAATGAGCCAGTCACCTGGCTGGATCCCAATCATAAACTTCTCCTTTCGATGAGAAATGTTTTAGGTGTGTGAGGTCTATAGCTGGCCTCTGCAAGCCGTACTTTATGACCATGAAGAGGGACAAGTGTATGCCCAGAAATATTCCGCCTTCTGAGGCTGGCACAGCAGCACTTTGCGACACCAGAGACCTTACATAATACAAGAGTATCTGCCTCTTACCTCAGAGTAAGGTAAATCTGGGAAAACAAAACTGAGCTGAGGAGGAAATCCGAAGGCCCATGCGTATCCTGAAATGACTGTTTTAAAGTTCCAACAGTCGGGACCCCAACTCGGCTCCTCGGAAACCTGAGGTCAGGTTCACTTAGCCGACATTTGAGGGGACACCTGGCCTCTCCACCAGCTTTTCCCAAAATCCTGACCTGGTCTGTAAAAGCATGCGACCCCCGCACACACTGAACATTGTCTTCTGGACCACCTAATCTTCTGGCCTAGCAGGCGCCAGTCCTGAGGCAAAACCCAACTGTGGCCCGGGTTATGGTGCTATTCCTACTCCAATGTGTATGATGTCAAATGAAGCCTCGTCCTGGAACCTACCGCCAGCTCTGGCTCTTAAGCTACCAGGTTTCTGGTCGCTTCATCTGAAAGGTTTTGAATACCGCGTCCGCACTCTCTTCCACATTTTCAGTGCTGTAAACATGGCCACTAGAGCCTGGGCCGACTTCCAGCCCAACCACCGCATCTTGCTTGCCTTAGCAAACTTCAACAAGTAGAGGGGCAGCCTTTTGATACTTCACATCCTTATCCTTGAATGGATAGAGCTTGGCCTGCTCAGAAGGGAGGAATATCTCGCGGCCATGAGGAATGGGGAGAATAGGACACTCTCTGAGGCTACGTCTCCGCTATTGCGACCCCAAAGTCGCACGATTCAGAGCGTGACTCTGGGGCTTCGTTGGCCACTGAGCCTGACATAGTAGTGGTTTTGCTCCGTGTGTGGGATGTGCCCCATTCCTTTAGGGACTGCTGCACCACATGCTTTACCAGCGACTCCATCTGCTGGTTTTCAGTCTTTTTCCCCGACCGCCCAGGCGTAACAGAGGTTGCACAGAGACTTGTGCCCGACATCCCCAGCAGGCTCTGTGACCAGAGCGGCTGTCGTGGCGGTGGGGAGCGGTGTCTGGAGGAGGAATTGGAACATCTCCTCTGATGGCAGTCCCCAGCGAGGTAGTGCAGGAACCTTTCCAGAGTTGCTGCAACCATAAGTTGCATAGATTGGAATGCATGACAAGTCGCACTGGATCTTGACAGTGACTTATGATGACCAAATCTGGATGAAGAAAGTTGATGTTGTGACCTAAAGAGGTCTTACTGATCTCATGCCGTGTATTGTGAATCTGACCTAGAAAGACTCACAAAAAAAAAAAAAGCACAAAATAGGGTAGAAAGGAAAAGCCAAAAGTGTGCCCAGGCAAGCAAGGGAAGAAAAGGGTTAAACGCCCTCTCAAAACTTGCTACACAAGGGCTGGCCACAGGGGGAGCAGTAATACATCTGTTGTGTGAACTGCACAGATAACCAAACTGCACAGGTGATACAATCACACCAAGACAGCACACAAGGTTGCATTGCAGAGCATATACCTGTGATGATTGCATACAGCATTGGAGACTGCTGCAAGCTGTCCCCAGAGAAAAACTCAATATCAACAGTCCTGACCGTTGATCGAATTTCTCCCTCTGGAATGATGCCACTGCTGCCCACAGCACACCTGTGCTGAGTCTCTGGGCAGGACTAACCCAGGGACACTCGGCCATTTAGAGAGAGCGGCAGCTTAGAACACAGGTGCGCTCCAGCCACCACAGGTTGGAAGACATTAAAGCCAGGAAAAGAAAACAGACAAACAGATAAACGCTGCCATGGAGTATGCAATAGAAAGGTATACATTTCCGCACATGGCATCCCCCACGATTACGCCTGGATACAGAGGACGTTGTTGCTGCATGGGCTCAGGGTGTTTATGGCCGCCGCCTCTTAGCTAGGCTATTAGGCCAATGACCAGGCTTGAGCTCTTCATGACACCGCATCCATCACCCTTCTCCACCCCGCTCCTGGCTGGGGGTTGCTGGAGATTATACATGATGCCACATCCATCACCCCTCTTCACCCCACTCACAGCTGGGGACTGCTAGGGATTTACATGGGACCGCATCCATTGCCCTTCTCCTCCCCGCTCATAGCTGGGACTGCTGGAGATTATACATGGTGCCGCATCCATCACCCCACTCACAGCTGGGGACTGCCAGGGTTTTACACGGGACTGCAGCCATCACCCTTCTCCACCCCGCTCATAGCTGGGGCTGCTGGAGATTTTACATGGCACCGCATCCATCACCCCTCTTCACCCCACTCACCGCTGAGGACTGCCGGGGATTTACATGGGACTGCAGCTATCGTCCTTCTCTGACCCACCAACGGCTGGGAATTGCTGGAGACGCCACACATCTTCTGGGGCACAACTTGTTGAACAACCAGGCCTCAATCGTGGACACTTTATCCAAGGTAAGACTTCAATCATTCTGGTCTTCAGGAGGAGGAAAAAAAGGAACACGGCCTCTCGCTCTGAGCCTAAATTTATGGGAGTGGGGTCCTATAGGAGTGGAGAGGAGGCGGGATTAACCCATACGTATGCTGCCATGGAGTCTGTCAGGAAATATCTTATAAATGGACGTTGTGTAAAAAAAATGCGTTTTCATTTTTTTACCACATTTTCCAAAAACTTCTGGAAAAAAATTAACCATTCAAAAGACTCACTATGCCTCATAGATTGTTTGTTTGAGTGTTTGCTTTACAAAATGAAGTCATTTTGTGGGCAATTCCATTGTCCTGGTGCTCCAGGGCCTTCAAAAGTGTAATAGGTGGTTGAGAAATGAGATGTGTAATTTATGCTCGTAGAACGCCTAAAGGTGCTACTTCAATGTTAAGCCTCGGTATGTGGCCAGGCTGTGTAAAAGTCTCACGCATGGGGTATCGCCACTCTCAGGAGGAGTAGCAGAATGTATTTTGGGGTGTCATTGCAAGTATGCATATGTGGTGTGTGAGAAATAACTTGTTGTTATGACAATTTTGTGTAAAAAAAAAAAAATCTTCATTTTGCAAAGAACTGTGGGGAAAAAATTACAACTTCAAAAAATTCACCATGCCTCTTACGAAATACCCTGGGATGTCTACTTTCCAAACAGGGGTCATTTGGGGGGTATTTGTACTTTACTGGCTTGTTAGTGACTCACAAAATGAGATAGGCCCTCAGTACATCAGATGTGATCAATTTTCATTGATTTGCACCCTAGCTTGTAGACTCTATAACTTTCACAGAGATGAAATAATATACACTAATTTGGGTTATTTTTACCAAAGATAGGTAGCAGTATAACCTTTGGCCCAAATGTATGAAGAAAAATTACTTTTTTGCAAAATTGTTAAATAGAAACTAAAAAAAGGGTTTTTTTTTTCAAAATTTTCGCTTTTTTTTGCTTATATTGCAAAAAATAAAAAACCCAGGGGTGATTAAATACCACCAAAAGAAAGCTCTATTTGTGAGAAAAAAATTATACAAATTTTGTTTGGGTACAGTGTAGCATGAGAGAGTAATTGAGATTCAAAGTGTGAGAGCGCTGAAAGCTGAAAATTGGTCTGGGCAGAACATCCTGTATTGAAGTGGTTAAAGACTTTCAAAAATGTATATAGTTTGTCGCCGTTGTGCAGGTATGCGTAATTTTTAAAGCATGTCATGTTTGGTGTCTATGTATTCGTCATGAGATTATATTTTATATTTCATCAAACATTTGGGCAATATAGTGTGTTTTTGTGCATTAAAGTTCAAAAACTTGTTTTTTCCCCAAAAATTACATTTGAAAAATCGCTGCACAAATACTTTGTGAAAAAAAATTGCAACACCCACCAACTTAATCTGTAGGGCCACTGCTTTAAAAAACATATAATGTTTGGGGGTTCAAAGTAATTTTCTAGCAAAAAAAAGTATTTTTTCATGTTAACAAAAAGTGTCAGAAAACACTTGGTAGTTTGAAGAGTGGGTGATGCTGGGTATAAAATGCCGAGACAGTTCAACCCCAAAAACCAATCACCATCTTCAGGCTTTCTAAAGGCATAAAATGGTGATTTAACTTCTCACTACCTATCACGGTTTCGGAGGCCCTGCAATGTCAAGGTAGCACAAAAGCCCCCCAAATGACCCCATTTTGGAAAGTAGACACACCAAGGTATTTGCTAAGAGGCATGGTGAGTATTTTGCAGCTCTCATTTGATTTGGAAAATGAAGAAAGAAAAGGAAAATTTGTTTTTTTTATTTTTTCAAATTTTGAAACTTTGTGTCAAAAAAAAGTGAGATATGCAAAATACTCAACCTGCCTCTCAGCACATAGCTTGGAGTGTCTACTTTCCAAAATGGTGTCAATTGGGGGGGGGGGGGGGGGTTGTGGTATATGGGCATTCCATGGCCTCTGAAACTGTGATAGGTAGTGAGAAGTAAAATCACCATTTTATGCCCTTAGAAAGTCTGAAGGCAGTGATTGGATTTCGGGGTCCTGTATGCAGCTAGACTGCCAAAAAAGTCTCACATATGTGGTATCCCTGTATTCAGAAGAAGAAGCAGAATGTATTTTGGGGTGTAATTTCACATATACCTATGGCATGTTTGAGCAATGTATCATTTAGTGACAACTGTGAAAAAAATTTTTTAATTTCCTCGAATGTACCCTAGATGGAAAAACGCTATAAATTTTGCGTAAACAAATAAATATACGCTTATTGCCCTTTTTCAACCTGAGACATGTGTCTGAATGCACTTTGGCAAAAATGTATGACTATAATTGAGTTTATTGTATTTTTTTTAATAACAAAAAGTTGAAAATATCTTTTTTTTTTTAATTTTTCGGTCTTTTTTCGTTAATATATCACAAAAACTAGTAAAATCAGAGGTGATCAAATACCACCACCAAAAGAATGCTCTATTTGTGGTGAAAAAAGGACATAAATTTCATTTGGGTGCAGCATTGCATTACCGTGCAATTACCAGTTAAATAAGCGCAGTGCCAAATTGTAAAAGATGCTCTGGTCATTCAGGGGGAAATCCTTCTGGGGCGGAAGTGGTTAATATATATATATATATATATATATATATACAGTCTAATATATATATATATATATATATATATATATATATTCTGCATTCAGTGTAGACTATATATACAGTGCATTCATGCATTCAGTGTAGACTATATATACAGTTAGTGCAGGCAGTGTTTTAATATATATACAGTATAGTGTAGACTATATATATATATATAGTGCATTCTGTGGTGTACAGTATATAGTACACTTCAGGCGGTGTATTGATATATATGTATCTATATATATATATATATATATATATATATATATATATATATATATATATATATATAGCCTAGCGTGTGTGTGTGTGTGTGTGTGTGTATACATATATATATAAACACACTCTGCATTCAGTGTAGACTATATATACAGTGCATTCATGCATTCAGTGTAGACTATATATACAGTTAGTGCAGGCAGTGTTTTAATATATATACAGTATAGTGTAGACTATATATATATATATAGTGCATTCTGTGGTGTACAGTATATAGTACACTTCAGGCGGTGTATTGATATATATGTATCTATAAATATATATATATATATATATATATATATATATATATATATATATATATACAGTATCTCACAAAAGTGAGTACACCTCTCACATTTTTGTAAATATTCTATTATATCTTTTAATGTGACAATACTGAAGAAATTACACTTAGCTACAATGTAAAGTAGTGAGTGTACAGCTTGTATAACAGTGTAAATTTGCTGTCCCCTCAAAATGACTCAACACACAACCATTAATGTCAAAACCGCTGGCAACAAAAGTGAGTACACCCCTAAGTGAAAATGTCAAAATTGGGCCCAAATTGTCAATATTTTGTGTGGCCACCATTTTTTCCCAGCACTGCCTTAACCCTCTTGGCCATGGAGTTCACTAGAGCTTCACAGGTTGTCACTGGAGTCCTCTTCCAACCCTCCATTATGACATCATGGAGCTGGTTGATGTTAGAGACATTGCGCTCCTCCACCTTCCGTTTGAGGATGCCCCACAGATGCTCAATAGGGTTTAGGTCTGGAGACATGCTTGGCTAGTCCATCACCTTTACCCACAGCTTCTTTAGCAAGGCAGTGGTCGCCTTGGAGGTGTGTTTGCGGTCGTTATCATGTTGGAATACTGCCCTGTGTCCCAGTCTCCGAAGGGAGGGGATCATGCTCTGCTTCAGTATGTCACAGTACATGTTGCCATTCATGGTTCCCTCAATGAACTGTAGCTCCCCAGTGCTGACAGCACTCATGCAGCCCCAGACCATGACACTCCCACCACCATGTTTGACTGTAGGCAAGACACGCTTGTCTTTGTACTCCTCCCCTGGTTGCCCCCACACACGCTTGACACCATCTGAACCAAATAAGTTTATCTTGGTCTCATCGGACCACGGGACATGGCTCCAGTAATCCATGTCCTTAGTCTGCTTGTCTTCAGCAAACTGTTTGCGGGCTTTTTTGTGCATCATCTTTAGAAGAGGCTTCCTTCTGGGATGACAGCCATGCAGACCAATTAGATGCACTGTGCGGCGTATGGTCTGAGCACTGACAGGATGACCACTCACCCCTTCAACCGTTGCAACAATGCTGGCAGCACTGAAACGTCTATTTCCCAAAGACAACCTCTGGATATGATGCTGAGCATGTGCACTCAACTTCTTTGGTCGACCATGGTGAGGCCTGTTCTGAGTGCTCAGACCATACTCTGCACACTGCATCAAATTGGTCTGCATGGCTATCGTCCCAGAAGGAAGCCTCTTCTAAAGATGATGCACAAGAAAGCTTACAAACAGTTTGCTGAAGATAAGCAGACTAAGGACATGGACCATGTCCTGTGGTCTGATGAGACCAAGATAAACTTTTTTTGGTTCAGATGGTGTCAAGCGTGTTTGGCAGCAACCAGGTGAGGAGTACAAAGACAAGTGTGTCTTGCCTACAATCAAGCATGGTGGTGGGAGTGTTATGGTCTGGGGCTGCATGAGTGCTGCTGGCACTGGGGAGCTACAGTTCATTGAGGGAACCATGAATGCCAACATGTACTGTGACATACTGAAGCAGAGCATTATCCCCTTCCTTCGGAGACTGGGCTGCAGGGCAGTATTCCAACATGATAATGACCCCAAACACACTTCCAAGATGACCACTGCCTTGCTTAAAAAGCTGAGGGTAAAGGTGTTGGACTGACCAGGTCTCCAGACCTAAACCCTATTGAGCATCTGTGGGGCATCCTCAAATGGAAGATGGAGGAGCGCAAGGTCTCTAACATCCACCAGCATCACAATGTCGTTTATTCGAGGAGTGATAGAGGACTCTAATGGCAACCTGTGAAGCGCTGGTGAACTCCATTCCCAAGAGGGTTAAGGCAGCGCTGGAAAATAATGGTGGCCACACAAAATATTGACACATTGGGTCCAATTTGGACATTTTCACTTAGGGGTGTACTCACTTTTGTTGCCAGTGGTTTAGACATTAATGGCTGTGTTGAGTTATTTTGAGGGACAGCAAATTTATTCTGTTATACAAGCTGTACACTCACTACTTTACATTGTAGCAAAGTGTCATTTCTTCAGTGTTGTCACATGAAAAGAAATAATAAAATATTTACAAAAATGTGAGGGGTGTAATCACTTTTGTGAGATATTGTATACAGATTGCAGTTCAGTATATAGTATATAGTGCAGTCAGTATAATATATATAATGCAGTTCAGAGTATATAGTGCAGTCATTGTAGTATATATAATACAGTGGAGAATACATATTATAGTCAGTATCGTGTATATGTAACACAATGTATTGAAGTAGTTAACCTCCCTGGCGGTATGATTATGTCAGATTTTTGGTGCTGAAAGCGGTACGATTATTTTGCATGGAAATTTGGCATTTTATATTGTAGGCCTGTAATTCTTAGGAATAACTCACTTAAATCTGTCCAAACCAGAGTCTAGTAGACACCCCTGGTATGATAAAGTTTGAAACATGAAATCATAAATTATAATATAAAAAATAACTATAAATAATTATCAAAAATAATAATATAATAGTAATAAAATGTATTCAATAATGTAATCAAACCAAAAACACTGAAATTTGCTCAGTTGCAGAATTGTCGCTGTCGTCACTTTGAGTTTCTGATGATAAATTTCCCCAAAAATCAGTATCACTCAATTCTGCAAATGATTCTTATTTACTATCGGTGTTTTGTAGCTGATCAAAAACCACTTTTGACGTAAAGGGACACTTTTTGGTTGCTATGGACATTGTCAAGTTTCCAGGCAGAAAGAATGACAAATATAATATAAAAGTGCATGCAGGGCACTGGGCAAACCACTAGGGACAAAGGGGATGTGAAATGATTTCATACAGTAATGTAATCTGTAAGATTACAGTGTACTGTATGTGCTGTGTGTGTTTCACTATTTGAATTTCCCGCCGGTCTCCGCCCCCGTGCGACGCGACGCTCGCAGGGAATGGAGCCCGGCACACAGAGGCATCGGGCGGAGGACAGACACGCAGACACCGCGGGAGGACATCGCTGGATCCAGGGGACAAGGTAAGTAACATTGCCTGGATCCAGCGATGCAATCCCGAGTGTGGCTCGGGGTTACCGCCAATGGTACTGAAATTCCACTCCGAGCCACACTCGGGATTACCGCCAGGGAGGTTAAAGGGGAACTCCACTCCAATTTTTTTTTAAAAATTGGCATGGGGTCCCCCCAAAATCTATGCCGGGCCCTTCAGGTCTGGTATGGATTTTAAGGGGAACCCCACATCAAAACAAAACAAAATGGTGTGGGTTCCCCCAAAATCCATACAAGACCCTTATCCAAGCATGCAACCTGGCAGGGCAGAATGGGGGGGACGAGCGAGTGTCCCCCCTCCCTGAACCATACCAGTCCACATGCTCTCAACATGGGGAGGGGGCTTTGGGGTCCCCCAAAGCACCTTGTCCCCATGTTGATGGGGACAAAGGCCTCTTCCCGACAACCCTTGCCGGTGGCTATCGGGGTCTGCGGGTGGGAGGCATATCAGAATCTGGAAGCCCCCTTTAACAATGGGGCCCCCAGATCCCCCCCATCTGAATGGGTATTGGTTACATTATACCCGTACCCATTCACCAAAAAAGTGTCAAAAAAGTATATACTACATTAGAAAGCTTTTGCTAATTCCTTTATTAATTTTTTTTTTAAAAAAGTGTCCCACAATGTACATCCATCGTCCACCACGCATCTTTCAGAGGTGACTCGCCAAATGGGCTGCCTTCGGTTTGACAGCTCTTATATAGGCAAGGGCGGGCCACCTGGTAATGTAACTGAGTGATCCCGCCCCCTTCTGATATCATGTGATGTCATATGATGTCAGAGGAGGGTGGGGTCACCCGTTTAGGTCTCCTGGTGGCCTTGCCCTTGCCTAAATAAGAACTGTCAAACCGAAGACATCCCATTTAGCTAGTCGACTCTGAAAGAGGCGGATGCATTTTTCTTTTTTTTTTTTCGGTCTGTTGGGCAGCGTGATTGACGATGGATGTACATCGCGGGACACTCTTTTTTTTTTAATAAAGGAATTGTCCCGATACCCATTCACATGGGGTGTGGGATCTGGGGGCCCCCGCCCGCAGACCCTGACAACTACAGCCCAGGGTTGTCGGGAAGAGGCCCTTGTCCCCATCAACATGGGGACAAGGTGCTTTGAGGTGGGGGGCACAGAACAAAGCACACCCCCCATGGTGAGGGCATGTGGCCTGGTATGGTTCAGGATTGGGGGGGCGCTTGCTTTTCCCCCCCATCCTGCCTGGCCAGGCTGCATGCTCAGATAAGGGTCTTGTATGGACCTTGGGGGAACCCCCGCACCAATTTTGTTATTTTTTTAATTTTGGGGTGGAGTTCCCCTTAAAATCCATACCAGACCCGAAGAGCCTGGTATGGACTGGGGGGGACCCTACGCTGTTTTTTTCCTTGATTTTTTATCTATATTGCTGGGAGTTGGCAATACATTACAGCCACGAGCAAGTTTAATTTTTTTTTCCTTTAGAAATGTGATTTTGCTGCGTCAATGTTCTAAACCTCCCACAGATGCACCACTTTACAGGCAAACTCAGGGGACCCCCCAAGCACAATATTTTTATTGTTTCACTTTAAGCATTATTAAATCACTGCTTAAAAACGTATTTTTGCATTGATACACATCCCCTAGGGCAGTCTCTGAGTCCCCATATACTTTTTATGGCAATAACTTGCATATAAGCCTTTAAAATTAGCACTTTTGATTTTTCATGTTCGTGTCCCATAGACTTTAATGGGATTTGCATGTTCGCACAATTTTTTTGCCTGTTTGCGGTGTTCTGGTGCGAACCGGACCGGGGGGTATTCAGCCCATCCCTATATCTCCGTTCTGACAGGGGAGATCACACAGATCCTGTCTTCCTGCTATGCAGGAAGACGGATCCGTGTGTTTCCCCAGGCAACCCATCCCCCATACAGTTAGAAAACGCCTGCAGGGAAAACATTTATTAACCCCTTGATCGCCCCTGATGTTAACTCCTTCCCTGCCAGTGTCATTAGTACAATAACAGTGCATATTTTTAGCACTGATTACTGTAATAATGCCACTGGTTCCCCAAAAAAAGTGTCAAAAATGTCAGTTAGGTGTTTGATGTGTCTGCCACAATGTCGTAATCCCGCTAAAAATAGTTGATCACCGCCATTACTAATAAAAAAAAATAATAATAAAAATGCCATAAATCTATTCCCTATTTTGTAAACGCTATAACTTTTTCGCAAACCATCAATATACGCTTATTGCGATTTTTTTTTTTACCAAAAATATGTAGAAGAGTATATATCGGCCTAAACTGAGGAAGAAATTTTTTTTTTATATTTTTTGGGGATATTTAATATAGCAAAAAGTAAAAAAATATAGCTTTTTTCCAAAATTGTCGTCAAAAAAATTTTGTGTTTATAACGCAAAAAAGAAAAAACGCAGAGGTGATCAAATACCACCAAAAGAAAGCTCTATTTGTGAGGGAAAAAGGACATAAATTTGTTTGGGTACAACATCGCAGGACCACGCAATTGTCAGTTAACCTCCCTGGCGGTATGATTATGTCAGATTTTTGCTTCTCAAAGCGGAATATTTTTTCACATAGAAATTTGGCGTTTTATATTGTAGGCCTATAATTCTTAGGAATAACTCACTTAAATCTGTCCAAACAAGTGTCTAGTAGACATCCCGGGTATGATAAAGTTTGAAATAACAAAATCATAAGTTATAATATAATAAATAACTATAAATAATTACCAAACATATGAATATAATAATAATAAAATGTATTCAATAATGCAATCAAATCAAAACACAATTTGCTCAGTTGCAGAATTGTCGCTGTCGTCACTTTCAGTGTCTGATGATAAATTTCCCCACAAATCAGTATCACTCAATTCTGCAAGTGATTCTTATTTACTATCGGTGTTTTCTAGCTGGTTAAAAAACGCTTTTGAGATAAACGGACGCTTTTTGGATGCCATGGACATTCTCAAGTTTCCAGGCAGAAAGAAAGGCATATATAATATAAAAGTGCACGCAGAGCACTGGACAAAGCACTACAGACGAAGAGGATGTGAAATGATTTGATACAGTAATGTAATCTTACAGATTACAGTGTACTGAATGTGTTATGTGTGTTCGACTTTTTGAATTTGCCGCCAGGCAACGCTCGCAGGGAACGTAGCCCGGAAGCCAGAGGCATCGGGCAAAAGATTCCGCCAGAGGACACAGCAGAGGGACATCACAGGATCCAGGGGACAAGTTAAGTAACTTTGCCTGGGTCCAGTGATGCGATCCCGAGTGTGGCTCAGGGTTACCGCTTTTGGTAATGAAAACTCACCCCGAGCCACACTCAGGATAACCGCTAAGGAGGCTACAGCTGCCGTATCGCAAAAATGGCCTGGTCATTAAGGGGGTAAATTCTTCCGGTCCTTAAGTGGTTAAAGTAAGGCAAAACCAGGATTTAGGCTTTGAATATCAATAGATATAATAGTACACTATGAAAAAAGCCCTCTTTAGCAGAGATTACTTCTTGTAGGCATTTTACATAACTGCCCACCAGACTTACATTGACTCTGTAAAACCTTTTACCACTTTTCCATGCACTATTTCTATTTTTCTTTTTTGAGCCATTTCTTGGGGAATTTGCTGGGGTGCTTTGGAACATTATCCTGTTGAAAGATTCTTTCCGGTTCAATTTCAGGCAGGTGGTCCCCTATTCTCATCAATTACACTTTGAAATAATGCAGAATTCATAGTTGACTTGAGAGAGTTGAGCGAACCCGGACTGTAAAATTTGGGTCCGTATTGGCCTTTGGGGTGTCCGTGTCCCGAACCCGATCCCGGACATTAAAAAAAAAGTCTGGGATCGGGTTTGGTATTCAGGTATTTTTGCCACCTTTTCTATAGCTGCTGGGCAGCCAATCAACAAGCTTTTCACTAGTTTGCCCTTAGAAGCCATCACAGCCATGCCTACTAATGGCATGGTTGTGATTGGCCAGTGCATCATGTGACCCAGCCTCTATATGGGGCTGGAGTCACGTAGCGCCACGTGTCAGATCATCTCAGACTAGAGTAGGGAGAGCTTCATGCCGCTGCTGCGAGGGAAAGATTAGCATTCATAACCATCTCAGACTGCATTAGGGAGACCTTCATTGTTGTCCTGTGAGGGAGACATTAGCGTTCAGAACCATCTTATAGTGCATTAGGGAGACGTTCCTGTCTGTGCTGTAAGGGAGACATTAGCGTTCAGAACAATCTTATAGTGCATTAGGGAGACGTAACTGTTGGTGCTCTGAAGGAGAGATTATCATTCTAAAACCATCTACTACTGCATTAGGGAAACGTTCCTGTTGGTGCTCTGAGGGAGAGATTATCATTCTAAAACCATCTAATACTGCATTAGGGAAACGTTCCTGTTGGTGCTCTGAGGGAGAGATTCTCATTCTAAAACTATCTACTACTGCATTAGGGAGAGGTTCCTGTTGGTGCTCTGAGGGAGAGTTTATCGTTCTAAAACCATCTACTACTGCATTAGGGAGAGGTTCCTGTTGGTGCTCTGAGGGAGAGTTTATCATTCTAAAACCAACTACTACTGCCTTAGGGAGAGGTTCCTGTTGGTGCTCTGAGGGAGAGTTTATCGTTTTAAAACCAACTACTACTGCATTAGGGAGAGGTTCCTGTTGGTGCTCTGAGGGAGAGTTTATCGTTCTAAAACCATCTACTACTGCAGGGTTTCTCAACCCGTGGTACGCGTACCCCTTGGGGTACGTGCAGCAAGGGGAGGGGGTACGCTGCCGGACTCAGCCTCTCTGATGTCGGGTGAAAAGGCTGCATATATTGAACAGCCGCCTCTGCTGACAACAATGCCGCTGCAGCCAGCAGAGGGTTAATGGCCAGGCAGCGGAGACAGAGGATGGAGCGGGGGCTGTGTCTTGGGGAGGAGCCGGGACCAGCGCTGTTGACACGAGGAAAAGACTCATAGTCATAGCAGCAGCTGGAGCACTCGCCCCCCTCCCCCCACTAGAGAGCTTCACGGAGCGGCCCCCTGCACACCCGGAGGAGGCATTTGGGATGGGGAGGAGAAGAGGAGGGTCCCGCCGGGGAGGAAGTCCAAATGTGGCTGGATGGAGCCGATGGAAGGGGGAGGTAGGAGAGAAGGTGTCCCGGCGGCCCTTCTCTGGGGCTCTCAATCAAGGTGGGGGGTTCCGGGCTCCAGCAGCAGGAGGAGGAGAGACCTACCATGTCAAAACCCCCTTCTGCAGGCAGAGACCACCAGCATGAGAGAGAGCCAGCCCCCCAATCCCTGCTCCTCCAGCCTCCCTCAGCCATTGCCACTGGCCATTATATCCACTTCCCTCATCCTAGTTATGAGTGCCACAAACAGTAAAGACAGCTCTGTCCTCTGCCAAGGTGCCCACCTGTGACTGACAGCCCCTGACCCCTCCCTGCACCCTGCCCTTACCTCCACCTATGTCCCAGCCCAGTCCAGTGCTGATCTTCAGCCATGGTGGGTCAGGCACTCCGCATCCTGCGCTGGCACTGCCTGCTGTCCTGCCTCTTCACTGCTATCTTCCTCACTGACACCAGCACTGAGATACAGAGCACTGACACCAGCACTGAGACACAGAGCACTGACACCAGCACTGAGATAGAGAGCACTGACACCAGCACTGAGACACAGAGCACTGACACCAGCACTGAGACACAGAGCACTGACACCAGCACTGAGACAGAGAGCACCGACACCAGCACTGAGATACAGAGCACTGACACCAGCACTGAGACACAGAGCACTGACACCAGCACTGAGATACAGAGCACTGACACTAGCACTGAGATACCCAGCACTGAGATAG
>BLSH010256367.1:197006-225137 GCA_018402905.1 Glandirana rugosa
TCGTGGTTTTCCTTGGAGAGGGATTACGTCATCACCTACCAAAATCTTGCTATTTGAGAGGGAGTCTCGTGGTTGTCCTTGGAGAGGGATTACGTCATCCTCTACCGAAATATTACTATTTGAGAGGGAGTCTCGTGGTTGTCCTTGGAGAGGGATTACGTCATCATACTACTGCATTAGGGAGAGGTTCCTTTTGGTGCTCTGAGGGAGAGTTTATCGTTCTAAAACCAACTACTACTGCATTAGGGACAGGTTCCTGTTGGTGCTCTGAGGGAAAGATTATCGTTCTAAAGCCATCTACTACTGCATTAGGGAGAGGTTCCTGTTGGCTCTGATGGAGAGTTTATCGTTATAAAGCCATCTCCTACTGCATTAAGGAGAGGTTCCTGTTGGTGCTGTGAGGGGGAGATTATTGTTCTAAAACCATCTCATACTGCATTAGGGACAGGTTCCTGTCGGTGCTGTGAAAGACAGATTATCATTCTAAAATCATCTCATACTGGTGTAGGGAGAGGTTCCTGCTGCTGGTGTGAGCAGTGCATTTCTTGCACAAAAATAAAAAGTGCATCTACAATTTTCTTTTTTTTAAAAAAATAAGAATAATAATTTATTATTCTTTTTTTTGTATTAATAAATAGTGCTACATAGTACATTTGTGTCCAGAATGAGGAGAGCGTCAAATAAGGGACGTGGTGGTGGTTGTGGTGCTGCTGGTGCTGCTGGTGTTGGTGGTGTTGCTGAAGCTCCTGTTGCAAGGAGAGGACGTGCTCGTTCTGTGCCATCTACACGCACAAGTAACACCTTCCTCAGGTAGCCAACAGAACCTTCAACGTTATATGGTAGGCCCGAATGCCGCTCAATGAATGGTGAGGCCAGAACAAGTACAGGCGATAATAGATTGGATGGCTGACAAAGCCTCCAGTTCCTTCACATTGTCTCCCACCCGGTCCCTTGATGAAAGCTCAGAGTTGGCACCTGAACCCCATGGCCATCTGTCTTTCACCTCAGCCCCTTGTAAATCAGCCAAGCAGTCTGAGCCCCAAGTCATGCAGCAGTCTCTTATGCTTTTTGATGACTCTGCTGCTGTGCTTTCTGTGGGCCATCCACATAGCCCTGGCCCAGAAGGGGAAGACATTGAGTGCACTGATGCCCAACCACTTCTGGTTCAGGATGAGGACATGGAAACACCATGGCAGCACGTCTGTGAGGATGATGACAAAACACAGGTGCCAACTGCTGCGGAATTTGGTGCTACAGAAACTTCTAAAAAACTACCCGGATATGTCAGAGCTGCTGCAGAAAGTGCGGGCCGTCTGTGCGCACTTTTGGCGTTCTCACCCTGCTGCTGCTCGCCTGTCTGCGCTGCAGCGGAACTTTGGCCTTCCCGCTCACCGCCTCCTGTGCGACGTGCCCACAAGGTGGAACTCCACCTTGCACATGCTGGAAAGACTGTGCGAGCAGCAGCAGGCAATAGTGGAGTTTCAGCTGCAGCACACGCGGGTCAGTCGCTCTGCGGAACAACACCACTTCACCACCAACGAGTGGGCCTCCATGCGAGACCTGTGTACCGTATTGCGGTGTTTCGAGTACTCCACCAACATGGCCAGTGCCGATGAAGCTGTTCTCAGCGTTACTATCCCACTTCTATGTTTCCTTGAAAAAACACTTTGGGCGATGATGGAAGAGGATGTGGCACAGGAGGATGAGGAGGAGGAGGAAGAGGGATCATTTCCACGGTTATCAGGCCAGTCATTCACAAGTGGCTCGGAGGGTGGGTTGCTGCACCAGCATAGGCCAGGTAAAAAATATTCAAGCCAGGACACAGTTCTGGAGGATGAGGAGGACGAGGAAGATCATGAGGAGGAGGAGGAACTGTGTTCAGTGTTCACAGCAGGGTGGCACCCAACGCAGCTCCCGGGCATCACTGGAGCGTGGCTGGGGGGATACGGAGGACACAGATGATACACCTCCCACAGAGGACAGCTTGTCTTTGCCTTTGGGCAGCCTGGCACACATGAGCGACTACATGCTGCAGTGCCTGCTCAATGACAGCCGAGTTGCCCACATTTTAACTTGAGCTGATTACTGGGTGGCAACCCTGCTGGATCCCCGTTACAAGAATAACGTGCTGTCCTTAATTCCCTCACTGGAGCGTGATCGGAAGATGCGCGACTACAAGTGCACTCTGGTAGACGTGCTGCTGAGGGCATTCCCAAATTACACCGGGGGCTCAGTGGAAGCACAAGGCGAAGGCAGAGGAGGAGGAGGAGGAAGAGGTCACCAACGCAGCTGTGGCACCGCCAGCACCTCAGATGGCAGGGTTAGCATGGCCGAAATGTGGAAAAGCTTTGTCAGCAGGACGCCACGACAAACAGCACCACCAGCTGATAGGCAACGTCTTAGTAGGAGGCAGCATTTCAGCAACATGGTGGAACAGTATGTGTGCACACGCCTACACGTACTGACTGATGGGTCTGCCCCATTCAACTTCTGGGTCTCCAAATTGGCCACATGGCCTGAGCTTGCCCTTTATGCCTTGGAGATGCTGGCCTGCCCTGCAGCCAGTGTATTGTCTGGACGTGTGTTATCACTGACAAGCGCAGACGCCTGTCCACAGCCAATGTGGACAAGCTAACCTTTATTAAAATGAACCAGGCTTGGATCCCACAAGACTTGTCTGTACCTTGTGCAGAATAGACATTTAGACCGGCCTCACACAGCCATTGGTATCCTTTTTTTTTTGAATATGTCTCAATATTTTGGGGGCTACCCCAATTCTAAAAAAAAAAAACAAACAAACAAAAAACAGTGTTGGCTACCTCCTCCTCCTCCTCCACCACCGCCACTTCCACCTACACTGCCATGGTCACAGCCTAGCCAACCTCTAAGCTACTACTCCACATCCACCTCCTCCTCCCATTTTTATTTTTTTTATGTGATTTTAAGTTATTTCCCTATCCGCATTTGTTTGCAGGGCACTTGTCCTACTCTTACCCCCATTTTGCTTCCTTTTGCAGCCTTCTAGCCCTTTCCATTACTTTTTTACAGCCATTTTTGTGCCCAAAAGTTCGGGTCACCATTGACTTCAATGGGGTTCGGTGTCTGGGGTCAAGTTCGGATCGAGTTCGGTGCCGAACCCGAACGGTTTCACGTAGTTTGGCCGAACCCGACAAACTCGAACATCCAGGTGTCCGCTCAACTCTACTTGATGACTGCAAGTTGCCCAGTCCCTGAAGCAGCAAAGCAACCCTAAACCATAACCTTTCCACCGCCATGCTCCACAGATGGTAAGTCACTCTAATGTTCTTTTAGTACAACAAAGAATATTTCCTAGCACACCTTCCAAGCAAGTTACATTGATGTAATCTTTTTGTTTATAGATGAATGCATTGAATGCATTTGACACCAACTAAGTACCCACAATTACAACAATGAAATTGATGGTTTTTTGGAAGATCTTTTCAGCATTAAAAGGTCAGCTATTGAGTAGAATTTTACTGAGCTGGCAATCTCATACTGTAGGCATCCACAGCCTTGTTTCTTAACTCCTCCGAGTGCTCTTTTGAACTTGGCATGATGACACTACACACATCATTAGCGAGAAGGAACAGAAGACCCTAGATATCTGAGGTATAAATAGTACAGGTTCCTCCTACATACTGCTTAGGAGGTTCTCATCATTGGCACCCAATCTGAAGTTCTTGTTTATAATTTCATGGATTTGATGTGGTGATAAATGTAGGGGTGTACTTACATTTTCCACAGGACCAATCTGCATTTTAGGGTGCTCTCATATTGGCAGTTTTAACCAAGCCCAGGCACAGTTCACCCTCTTGTTCTGGTTTGTTTGTGTAGTGTGATCATGCCAAACTATGCCCAGGGACAGTTAGGTTTACAATGCTCAAGACCCCTGGGAAGAGGTGGTCCTGGGCATGGTTCACTTGTGGTCCGGTACAGTTCACTTCAGAGTGAGTGCAAACTAGGGATAGGCTGAACACCCCCGCCCCCCCCCCCCCCCTGTTCGGTTCGCAACAGAAAATGCAAACAGTCAAAAAATTAGAGCGAACATTCGGACACCGTTAAAGTCTATGGGACCCAAACATAAATAATCAAAAGTGCTCATTTTAAAGGCTTATATGCAAGTTATTGCCCTAAAAAGTGTATGGGGACCTTGGGGCTGGGCCGCGGCTCCATGTCTGAATGGACACACAGAGCTGTGGCTTTGCTAGGGTGCCCCCATAGCAAGCTGCTTGCTTTGGGGGCACTCAACAGGAAGGAGGGGCCAGGAGCACAGAAGAGGGACCCGAGAAGAAGAGGATCAGGACTGCTGTATGCAAAACCACTGCACAGAGCAGGTAAGTATAACACGTTTATTATTTTTAACTAAAAAAAAAAAACTTTAGTATCACTTTAAATTAGTCTACGTAAGCTGTAGCTCATGTACACATTTCTAAGATGTATTCAGATGCATAGTAAATACCAAGAGGATACAATTTTCTTCATGCACAAATGATGTGTCAGCATTCGAGATGAGCAAACTTTTGAAACGTTTGATCAGTTCTGGTTTGGCCAAACTGTATTTCATTCATGAGCCTTCAATGTTCTTAATTTACAAACCAGAAGTCCTATTGAAGCCAATGTAAATCTTCCTGGGAAAAAAAAGTCTATATTACAAATTAGCAAACAATTCAAAATTGTGCAGAATGGTTTGCAAAGCACTTGATGTGACCAAAACAGTTTGAGCCAATTCCTTTAAAAATATTACAGGGGATACCACGATTGAAGGGTGGGACCTGGCGGCACTGGTAATCAAGCTAAGGACGCCAAGACAACAAAAGAAACAGATATATGACAGAAACAGCCTTTGTAACAGCTTTTGGTCCCTTTCTCGCAAAAGCATTTTGGGAATTCAAACTGCCAAAAATAGAACTGAAATTCAGATGCAGATTTGGCCAGCTGAATTTGTGAAACTCTGTCCAAATTTAGCATCATCTTAAACTCGAGATCGATTCTAACCAGCATACATACATACTGTAAATTTTAGTAAATAAGGCCCAGTGTCTCTGGTAAAATACAAACGCAAAGCCTTACATTATTTCAAGCTTTGTTCTTTTAATTGTTATTGATTGTTAGAAAAACATTATTTGAATGCATTTTACATGCACTAACAGTTTACCATCTAGTTAGAAAATGTTATATTTGCTTTTAAATTGAGCTTTATATATGCCGTTGGCTGTTCAAACAGTGCCATTTATGCTTAGTCCTGGCAACCAGAGACCTCAGGAATGGAGAAATATAATGTGGCATTGATAAATCTTTCTCCTCCACTCCCTAGCACACATGCTCCTTCATCCAGGAAGAAGCCAAACTCATTTTATGTGTTGAAAACATAAATGAATGGCTAGGTCTTAACCCATGTCTGGAGCTTTCTGTGGCGAACCCTAGCCCTGATTAAATGCAAGCAGCAAAAAATAAAAAATAAAAAACACAAAAAAATGTTCTATAGTTTGTTGTGTTGCTTAAAATGTGATTACAGGTTTTCGACACCACATATGTATTAATTAGTGTTACAAGTGTTTCATTTTTCAGCTAATCCAGTGGGCTGTGATACCAAAGACCAACTCCAGCACCGGAGCCGGCAAGAGTGGGGTTGAGGAAAGTAAAGCAGTTTTTTCATCTCCCCCAGACATTTGAAGGCAGGTATAGTCTACTTTCTCCACTGCAGGTGGCGCTCAACCACAGCAAAATTGCAGGCAGAGAGGAAGTCAAGAGGAACATGATTTCTCTATGTTTTCCAGGTTCACTGGGGAAGCTATCCGATTGTATGCTGCTGCCCCATGTGACTCTAGTAGAACATCTTGGGTCAGGCAGAGGCTATTTAAGGCCTTGGCTCCTAGGTTTGCCATGCATTCCGTGTGTGGGTAGTGTAGGTGCAGGTCAACCGTCCAACTGGGACAGTGATTAGTGGCAGGGGGAGGTTCCAGATGAGTAGAGAAAGGATAGGGATACGCCATCCTTCTGGAGACCTGACCCAGACTAATCAAGCCACATTCAACCCCTCAAAACAGACGCTGTTGGAACATCTGAGACACGCTCTGCTACACATTGCTGTTACATGCCGTGAGTGTTCCCAGTCAGGTGCCTTCCCACAGGGTTTGTTGTGAATTACTGGATTCTGCATTAATACAAGTTCTGTTCTCTGCAACCGGACTCTGTGTGTTTACTGCTGCCACACCACTCTGCACCTCCCAACATATTGACTGATTTTTTTCCAATCTGGGATTTAAAGTACTACTGCAGCCGAACCATTCCAAACTGTTCAAATATATGTATACAGTATCTCACAAAAGTGAGTACACCCCTCACATTTTTGTAAATATTTTATTATATCTTTTCATGTGACACACTGAAGAAATCACACTTTGCTACAATGTAAAGTAGTGAGTGCACAGCTTGTATAATGGTGTAAATGTGTTGTCCCCTCAAAATAACTCAACACACAGCCATTAATGTCTAAACCGTTGGCAACAAAAGTGAGTACACCCCTAAGTGAAAATGTCCAAATTGGGCCCAAAGTGTCAATATTCTGTGTGGCCACCATTATTTTCCAGCACTGCCTTAACCCTCTTGGGCATGGAGTTCACCAGAGCTTCACAGGTTGCCACTGCAGTCCTCTTCCACTCCTCCTCCATGATGACATCATGGAGCTGGTGGACATTAAGAGACCTTGTGCTCCTCCACCTTCTGTTTGAGGATGCCCCACAGATGCTCAATAGGGTTTATGTCTGGGGACATGCTTGGCCAGTCCATCACCTTTACCCTCAGCTTCTTTAGCAAGGCAATGATCATCTTGGAGGTGTGTTTGGGGTCATTATCATGTTGGAATACTGCCCTGCAGCCCAGTCTCCAAAGGAAGGCGATCATGCTCTGCTTCAGTATGTCACAGTACATGTTGGCATTCATGGTTCCCTCAATGAACTGTAGCTCCTCAGTGCCGGCAGCACTCATGCAGCCCCAGACCATGAAACTCCCACCACAATGCTTGACTGTAGGCAAGACACGCTTGTCTTTGTACTCCTCACCTGGTTGCTGCCACACACGCTTGACACCATCTGAACCAAATAAGTTTATCTTGGTCTCATCAGACCACAGGACATGGTTCCAGTAACCCATGCCCTTAGTCTGCTTATCTTCAGCAAACTGTTTGCGGGCTTTCTTGTGCATTATCTTTAGAAGTGGCTTCCTTCTGGGATGACAGTGTGTGGCATATGGTCTGAGCACTGACAGGCTGACCCTCCACCCATTCAACCTCTGCAGCAATGTTGGCAGCACTCATACATCGATTTCCCAAAGACAACCTCTGGATATGACGCTGAGCACGTGCACTCAACTTCTTTGTTCGACCATGGTGAAACCTGTCCTGTTAAACCGCTGTATGGTCTTGGCCACCATGCTACAGCTCAGTTTCAGGGTCTTGGCAATCTTCTTATATCCTAGCTTATCTTTAAGTAGAGCAACAATTCTTGTTTTCAGATCCTCAGAGAGTTTTTTGCCATGAGGTAACATGTTGAACTTCCAGTGACCAGTATGAGAGAGTGAGAGCGATAACGCCAAATTTAACACACCTGCTCCCCATTCACACCTGAGACCTAGTAACACTAATGAGTCACATGACACCGGACGAGACACATGACACCAGGGAGGTAAAATGGCTAATTGGGCCCAATTTGGACATTTTCACTTAGGGGTATACTCACTTTTGCTGCCAGCGGTTTGTGTTGTGTGTTGACTTATTTTGAGGGGACAGCAAATTTACATATTTATACAAATAGTTATACAAGCTGTACCCTCGCTACTTTACATTTTAGCAAAGTGGCATTTCTTCAGTGTTGTCACATGAAAATATATAATTTTCTTATTGTGGTCAGTCATTTTTGTTACTGCCACACTATATAGCCAGAGAGTGACAACACTGTTCAGAGCCTATAGCTCTGCATTGTCCGGTGTTCCCTGTCTCTAGGATAGTCTGTTACTGACAGGCCCAGACTGGGACAAAATAAATAGGCCCAGGCAATTTAGACTGAGCAGCCAATTTTTCCAGGGACCAGGGGGGCAGTGTTCATGGGGTAGGTTGGTGTTGGGATATTCATGAGTCAGTCCTTTGCACTGTATTGTAAAATGCCCCTTTACATTACAGTGCCCCTAGTAATCACAACCCCCATCACAGTGCTCCTTGCAGTCATGCCCCCCCTTTCTCTCTAATCACAGTGCCCCCTTTTACACTCGGCCTCCCCTGCACAGTCCTATGTTTGGCAGGGCAGAGGCAGGATTCAGCGTGTGTCTCTTCTCCTAGGTCTCCTGCCCCACCAGCAATGTCATCCTATCAGCAGAGCAGAGATTAGCAAGTGGGTAATTACATGCTTGTTAACATGAAAAGACTACCTGTCTCTGTGCAGATCACCAGCTCCTCCCGTCCCCTGCTCTGCTGATAGGATGACATCGTTGGTGGGGCGAGAGAGCTAGGAGAGGAGACACAGGTATGGCCACATAGCGGGAGGTGCATGGGCAACCGCAGTCTGTGTTAGTCCCGTACGGATCGCACTCACCGCTTACCTCCCGCTGAGTGGCCTGGTCATCAACATGCCAGGGACCGGGCCGCCCCAGCCCACTAGGCAAATGCCTGGTGTGCCCTATGGCCTGATTGTGAAGGAAGAAAAAGGTTGACAGCACTCCAGGTGTGCGATAAAACATCCGGTCTTTATTTGAATAGATGTACAAACAATCCATAAATATTCTTACATGTCCAAAGATGAGCAGACAGAGTGCAGGCAGGCAAAAGATTGACGCGTTTCGCGTAATTAAATTCGCTTAATCATAATCTAACATAGACCAGTACTGCTTCCATATAAATAGTGTCTATATCCTACAGGAGCTAGCTGAAGTCTAAAAGTGCCAATTGATTTAATTAATTAACCCCAAACTCCTGTGTGTTGTCGGCTGCTCAGGAAAAAAACACATCCTATCCAAACACTGCATAAATAATGTCCTGGTGTAAAAACCCTAACTACCTCATAAAAGAAAAAGAAAAAAAAAGAAAATACTTTTTTTGCAGAAAAAAATGTGTGTATGAGCAATGACTCCACCGAACAATCACACAAAAGGAGTGACTAAAAACATATGAATAGAGAGATACTGCCTGTGTGTGAATGGACAGACTAGGAGACATACCGTCCACACATACTCCAATACGGGAACAATCTGATCTCTCTCAATTGTTTGAGTATGTGTGGTTTAACTGTCCAAAAAATGTCCAAAAAATACCTACATTTATATAGAAGCATGTACCACAAGCATGAGCATGAGTGAACATATACAAAAGTGTAACATGTATAATAATAAAAATATTGGTAAATTTACAATCGGTATGAACAAAATACCAGTAAATGCACAAAAAATGCACAAAACCCATTCAGTACATGATAATGGAACAGCTTCGCCCCAAGCATCCAAGTATGAATTGACTGGTGTAGCCATATAACATCTAAACAAATGAAAATACCTTGTCCCCGCCAGTCGACAAATACATATGATAAGGATGCTATTCAAAACTAGGGCAGACCCAAACTAGGCTGCTGAAAGCCGCAGGAAAAAAGCCGCACAATGAAACACATATACAAAAGGCTGCTTAAAAAAGAATGATGCTAAATACCAATGTGATCAATAATTATAAAACGACAAAAATGTTCATACAAAAAGGATTGTATTAACAATCCACTTGGAGATCCATTTAAAAGGAAACAGCCTAAAATGGTGATGGAGACTGATAAACATGCGTTGTAGAAGTCAATATCCCAAACAAGGAATATTGAAAATCTCTGAGATCCAACAAAGCATGCAATGGACATCATGTGGGAAACAAAGTGTTATTGTGATATACAGATTATTTATCGTAGAAATGGGTAACATCCCATTCAAAATTAAGACCCAGAGGTTTTCTACTCCATAATCTGTATATCCAGAACACCTCCCGCTTACAGAGGAGGCGAAACAAGTCACCTCCTCTTTTGTGGGATTTGACCTTCTCAATAATCTGTACTCGAACCAATTTGAGGTCCCCCCCATGGCTAATATTAAAATGGCGAGCTACATTGGTAGATTTATTGCCTTTGATGTTTGACAAATGCTTGCGAAACCTATCTCTCAGCCTACTGGTGGTTCTCCCTACATACTGGACAGAGCAGTCTGCACAGGTGATGGCGTAAATTAGAAGGAAGTAACGACTGTGTCTCACCGCTCAGATGATTCCTGGAATTCCAATCAGCTGTGAGTGCCTGCCCCGGCTCGCCACCGCAGCATCAGAGAAACAATGTAACAAACGGCGGCACTCCACAACCGAAGCTGGTGACTATGTTTATTTAAGAAATTAAGCCATATAGGGTACAGGACAGTAGGTAGACGCGTTTCACTCAATTACGAGCTTACTCATTACAAAGATATTATGGACATACATAGGTAGACAAGCTCCACCCACATTAATTGTTTAATTGTCTAAAACAGTGGCAGAATTAACTGGCTACTACTTAGATGGAATACAGCTGTAACACTTGCTAACGACAAAATGACAACATAATAAAAGCATTGGCATATAGAAAATACAAGATACAACTTGATAAAAATACACACAAAAAAGGAGAGAAAAATATGTAGACGTGGCAGAAAATATATATATATATGTCATAAATTGCCACACATGTATATACTAAGCATCAACAGTAAACAAAAAACAATAATAAACAATAAACAAGTATACACATAAATATAAGAAAAACAACAAGTGCATTATTCCCATATAGTACCAAAATATAAGTAAAATATCAAAAAGGAAACACAAATGCACTTGCCTATCAAAGTGTGGGCGTGAAGAATACAAGAAAATAAACCAAAATAGTTAAATCAGATACACACAGCCCAAACACATCCGACTTGCTGTAGGAAAACACGATCACCAACAGCAGACCGAAGTGTTTATATACTGACAAATGGTTTATAGATGCAGTGTAGGCGAAATAATCAACAAGATTGTTGTCAAGATTACTACCAAAATTATTGTTAAAGTCTATATATTTTTCACATCTATTTAGGGGGACCAATATTTAATGTCCAAGTCCTTTTCCTCCGTGGGCCCTCCTCCATCGTATAGAATGTTTGGAATCGTGTACGATATTGGTTCATATATGGGGACATGTTCTACTACATCTCAACTTTTTTCAGTCGTTTGCACCTGTTCCCTCCTTTTTTCTATCTTACATGTTTTATTTTCAATATTTTTATTGAAATGTATCAAACATAACAAAGTAACTTATGCAGAAACATTTTCCATAACTATACCGACAATAGCTTTAGTAAGAGTACAAATTTATACCGATAGTGCATACAAAAAAAGGAAAGTAATATAATCATTTATGACAATATAAGGCGTGGTAAGGATCAAGAAAAACAAAACTGTGTGTCCTATTGGGGGCCGGTTAAACTAGTATAACAGATAGCATATGATAAGGCATTAAAGAATGAATTCAGTACCATTAAGCCCTGACTTTTCTTCAGGGGGTCAGAAGAAAGTCATTAAAAGACAGGAATCATAAAGAACCTTATTATATTAATTAAGATATCAGGTAATGTAAATACAGATATTTGCATAGAAATAAACCAACTGTGCCTGAGTTTTCCTGCAGGCCCCAAACATCTAGAGAACCCTCGGAGGCTGTGGAACATAATAACTAAACATTTCAAAATTCTTCAATGAGGTCCTGAAAGAACACACGAGGTAAAGCATAGAAAATCTAACAGACTAAAAGGGAAAGCATCAAGTCTTGATTATCTTACATGTTTTAAGCACACTTGCGGCTCCGTGTAGTTATACATACATCTACACGTATTCATTTGATAACTGATTTTTTCAATACCAAAAGAATCTTTGTTTATTTAGTATACAACCGTTTTAGTTGGTATTCGCTTTTTGCTGTAGGTTTGTGAGGGTTATCTGTGAGAAGGATCTTACTTTATGGCTTGCCCTCACAAGACTTTAACAATAATTTTGGTAGTAATCTTGACAACAATCTTGTTGATTATTTCGCCTACACTGCATCTATAAACCATTTGTCAGTATATACACACTTCGGTCTGCTGTTGGTGATCGTGTTTTCCTACAGCAGGTTGGATGTGTTTGAGCTGTGTGTATCTGATTTAACTATTTTGGCTTATTTTCTTGTATTCTTCACGCCCACACTTTGATAGGCAAGTGCATTTGTGTTTCCTTTTTGATATTTTACTTATATTTTGGTACTATATGGGAATAATGCACTTGTTGTTTTTCTTATATTTATGTGTATACTTGTTTAATGCTTTTAATATGTTGTCATTTTGTCGTTAGCAAGTGTTACAGCTGTATTCCATCTAAGTAGTAGCCAGTTAATTCCGCCACTCTTTAAGACAATTAAACAATTAATGTGGGTGGAGCTTGTCTACCTATTTAAATGCTATATGTCCACAATATTTTTGTAATGAGTAAGCTCGTAATCGAGTGAAACGCGTCTACCTACTGTCCTGTACGCTATATGGCTTAATTTCTTAAATAAACATAGTCACCAGCTTCGGTTGTGGAGTGCCGCCGTTTGTTACATTGTTTCTCTGATGCTGCGGTGGCGAGCCGGGGCAGGCACTCACAGCTGATTGGAATTCCAGTTATCATCTGAGCGGTGAGACACAGTCGTTACTTCCTTCAATCTTTCGCTTCCTACACCTGCTTGATTATACCTGGTCTTCGTCTGGTCTACACCATGTCTGAGAGCCAAAACGTACAAGGAATCAGCCGTACCTTCAGACAGCTAACGGACAATCCGTTCAGGATGGACGCCCGAAACACACTTATCAAAGGTGCGGAGGGCAACCTTGGCTCAATTAGACTCCTATTTAAGAGATTGGAAAAAGCAATGAATAAAGAAATAAGAGCCTATTGGGAATCCTGTACCCTGTCTGAATATGTAGCTCTGGAGCGTATACCCAGAGGTTTGCGGATAAGGAAGTTCCCTACATTTGAATTGTTTGATGAGGAACTAAAGAAAAAATGGACGGATACCTTATCCTCTTGCTCCATGAGCCTCATAAATATCATCATTGCCTCTAAAAATAAGGAAATGGAAGCTCTCCAATTGGAAATTTCTGGCCTCCAGGATTATAGTAAACCTTTACAGGATATGGCTGATTTTCAGGACTTGGACAGATTGCTTAATGAAAGACTGAATCAACTAGAAAAAGACATCATTGATAGTAAAAAGGAGAAGATGTTTAGAGACAAATTGGATTACGATACCAACATGGTGTATGTATGGAAGCGTGATAGACAGAGGAGCTTTTCATCCAATAAACATGCTCGTTTTTCGGATATCGAAACAGAACATATTGAGGAATCGATTGCTACATCCAACTTGGATCAAGCAGGTACACAAGTGATTACATCGACAAAACGACCCTCAGGGGCTAGTACACCCATTGCCCAAAAAAACTGGTCACGGAAACGCAAACCCCACAGAAAGACAAAACGTCAGGATATAAAAAGACAAGATGAGGGAGGAAACGAGGAGGCAAAGAGCGGTATCAACCGATATCCCACACAGACACAGACTCACAAATCTTAACAGGTACATTTAATGTTTTGAACCTCTCTAAAAGAATACTTACAGTTGAAGAGACTTCTCTGTTGTCCAGGGGCCTCAACTTTTGTCCCTCTAGACATTTTAATGTTTTTGATACCATCCTGGACATTAATAAATTCGTTAGAAATTTATCGGTGAAAAAACATTATTTTGTTAGTGATGTTTTGGGTGATACAAGTAATGGGCAGGAGGTCTGTGTGGAGGACACTGAATTAACTTTCCAGTTTGGGGAAATATGTGCCATTAGTGAGTTGTAGGATTTATCATGGGAGGGAGATACTAACCCAGGTTACACGGAGGGCTCCCCTGATGTCTTGATTAATAAAATCACCTCTGATCTTTATCTGATTGCTGCTTGTTGCCCCGAAATGGATAAATTCCAGAATTGATCGAGAAAGATTTAGTTGATTTGGCTGCCGGGGCTAATTTGGACGGAAGCAGTACTCGAGACAATCTACCACCAAAAGAGAGACTGGCCATGAAAGATTTGGAACAAGATGAAACGATTGTTATTAGAAACTCAAAGGGGGACTAGTAGTGGTCTTGGAGTCAGATGTGTATAGGAGAGAGGCCGAGAGGCAATTGGGGGATACCGACACATATCGGAGACTCCCGGGAGACCCCACCAAGAAATTTAAGGTTAAACTTACCACTTTGGTGGAAATGGGGGTGGCCCTGGGAGTCTTTCATAAGAAGATGGCAGAGATGCTAGTCCCACAATACCCTACTATTGCAATCTTCCATCATTTGCCTAAAACACATAAGGGTTTAGAACCCCTCCAGGGAAGGCCCATTATAGCTGGGATTGGTTCCCTTAATGAAAAACTGGGTCAATGGATGGATGGTATATTACAACCGTTTGTCCGTAAACTCCCAGGTTTCCTTAAGGATACTAACCACCTATTAAACATTATGAACAGAGTAGAGTGGTCACCGTCCCATCTTTGGCTGACGTGCGATGTTAGCAGCCTCTATTCCTCCATCCCCATGAACTTGCATTGCAAGCAATAGATTTTTACCTGCAGAGGTTCTCCAACTTTAGCCTTGAGGTCCAGACATTTATTTTAAGTGTATTGCAGTATCTTCTCACCCACAACTATTTCATGTTCAATGATGAGTTCTTTTTACAGAGGTGTGGGGCAGCGATGGGGGCCAAGTTTTCCCCGTCGCTGGCCAATTTATTTATGGGGTGGTGGGAACGTACTGCAATATACAGTTCAGTTAATCCATTTAGAAACTGTATACATCTATTCTTTCGCTATATAGATGACCTCATTTTTATAGTGGATGATGGAATTGGAGGTTTAGAGTCTTTTCTACAATATTTAAATAATAATAGCATGAACCTGCGGTTTACTGAACAGATAAATAGGAATGAGATGGACTTTCTTGATGTCCATCTAAAAGCCACAGGATCTGTGGTTATTACGGACCTTTTTAGAAAACCTATGTCCAGCAATACCCTCCTAATTGCTGAGTCGGGACATCCCAGACATACCATCAGGGGGATCCCAGTTGGGCAGTTTTTAAGACTGCATCAGATTTGCAGCACTGATGAGCTTTTCGATGTTCAAACAAAGGCTCTTTATGACCGATTCCTTAGGAGGGGTTATCCTAGGTGGATGCTTGATAGAGCAGTATTAATTGCAAGATCTAAGGATAGGTCGGAGTTCTTAAAACACAGAGGGATGAAACTAGCAATAAGAAGAAGTTCTTTGGCAATAAGCTAACTTTGAGCACCCCTTATAGTTTAGAATTTGGAGACATTAGGAAGATAGTTCTGAAGTACCTGCCCATCCTTTTTGGAGATGATACCTGTGCTAGTCTCCTGAAGGATGGAATTAATATAGTTTCCAGACGGGCACCATCCCTGGGGGGTCATCTGTCTCCTAGCCTGTTTTTACAAACCAAAGTACAGCGTTCACCGATTTTGGCTTCATTTTAAGGGCAACTATCGCTGTGGAGCTTCTGGGTGCTCTTGCTGCAGCCACATTATTGGTGGAGATGTAGTGCATTCTCATTCAGTTAACAAGGAGCATAAGATCCAGTCCTTCTATAATTGTAATACCAAATATGTTGTTTATATTATTACTTGTAAAGTCTGCCATATACAATATATTGGTCGTACCACTAGAAGATTAAGAGACAGGTTTTATGAGCATCTTTACAACATTGAAAGGAGAAACATAGAATCACAAATGTAGGACGACACTTTAGAGATGTCCACGGTGTAGTACTTCGGAAGTAGGGGTACAAATTATAGAACAAATTAAGGTGCCCAAAAGAGGTGGAGATTTCTTTAAAATTCTCTGCAAAAGGGAAGTGTTCTGGATTTTTTATTTTGGGACACATATGCCCGTAGGCTTAAACTATGAGTGGGACCTTACCCACTTTTATTAATAGTCCCCTATTCATCTATATATTGGTATATTCTACACATCCCTCCATCTGGTATCATTCTATTTTATTTTTATTTTTTATTATTTTTTATTTTTCATTTTTATATCTGTTTTTGATATATATATATTTTTCACATCTATTTAGGGGGACCAATATTTGATGTCCAAGTCCTTTTCTGATGTTTTCCTCCGTGGGCCCTCCTCCATCGTATAGAATGTTTGGAATCGTGTACGATATTGGTTCATATATGGGGACATGTTATACTACATCTCAACTTTTTTTGGTCGTTTGCACCTGTTCCCTCCTTTTTTCTATCTTACATGTTTTAAGCACACTTGCGGCTCCGTGTAGTTATACATACATCTACACGTATTCATTTAATAACTGATTTTTTCAATACCAAAAGAATCTTCGTTTATTTAGTATACAACCGTTTCAGTTGGTATTCACTTTTTGCGTGTAGGTTTGTGAGGGTTATCTGTGAGAAGGATCTTACTTTATGGATTGCCCTCACAAGACTTTAACAATAATTTTGGTAGTAATCTTGACAACAATCTTGTTGATTATTTCGCCTACACTGCATCTATAAACCATTTGTCAGTATATACACACTTATGTCTGCTGTTGGTGATCGTGTTTTCCTACAGCAGGTCGGATGTGTTTGGGCTGTGTGTATCTGATTTAACTATTTTGGTTTATTTTCTTGTATTCTTCACGCCCACACTTTGATAGGCAAGTGCATTTGTGTTTCCTTTTTGATATTTTACTTATATTTTGGTACTATATGGGAATAATGCACTTGTTGTTTTTCTTATATTTATGTGTATACTGGTTTATTGTTTATTATTGTTTTTTGTTTACTGTTGATGCTTAGTATATACATGTGTGGCAATTTATGACATATATATATATTTTCTGCCACGTCTACATATTTTTCTCTCCTTTTCTGTGTGTGTTTTTATCAAGATGTATCTTGTATTTTCTATATGCCAATGCTTTTATTATGTTGTCATTTTGTCGTTAGCAAGTGTTACAGCTGTATTCCATCTAAGTAGTAGACAGTTAATACCGCCACTGTTTTAGACAATTAAACAATTAATGTGGGTGGAGCTTGTCTACCTATTTAAATGCTGTATGTCCACAATATCTTTGTAATGAGTAAGCTCGTAATCGAGTGAAACGCGTCTACCTACTGTCCTGTACCCTATATGGCTTAATTTCTTAAATAAACATAGTCACCAGCTTCGGTTGTGGAGTGCCGCCTTTGTTACATTGTTTCTCTGATGGCGTAAACTACATAGGTAGTATTACAATTATAAAATGTATCCAAACTATATTTACTGCCATCAACTGAGCAGAAAAAACTGTTGCCCCGCTCCACATCTAAAATTTCCCTTACAATGGAGCCAAGTAGAAGATTTTGAGGGTAACTGTTTGGATTCAAAGTAGCTAGGTGCCAAATAATTACCAAGGGAATTGGCTCTCCTGGCAACTATATCCACCCCCTCATCCAAAATGTTAGAGCAGATATCGTCATTAAAGAGAATGGGCAAATGTTTGTTAATGATATATTTTATCTGTTTAAATTGTAAGCTATATCTCGATACTAGATGAGGACGAGTTTTAGTTTTGATAGGGTCCTTTCTATCCATACGAGTTTTTCTTCCCGTCCATCCAGTTAATAGATCGCCCCTATTTTTCTTCTTTGCAATGGAATATGCTCTATCCAATTTGGGATAGCCCTTGGCCAGAAAACGATTATAAAATTTGGTTGATTCCTGTTCAAAGGTGATTGAGTTGCTGAAAATCCGCCACAACCTAAGGAATTGTCCTACTGGGATATTTTTTATAGTGCGGTAGGGGTGGCTAGAGGTGGCATACAAGAAGCTGTTACAAGCCATTGGTTTCCTGTATACACCACAAGATACCTTTCCCTCTTTGTGCCCCAATTGGACATCCAAAAAGCTTAGGCTATGTACCTCCCTGCAGCCTGTAAAGCTCAGGTTACAAGCGTTCTCATTTAAATAACAGAGGAAGGAATCAAAATCCAAAACCTTGTGGCACACAAAGTTCAAATCGTCTATGTACCTGTAGTACGCAACAATTCGATCTCTGAATGGGTTTCTATCTCCAAAGATGTGGGACCTTTCCCACCAACCCATGAACAGGTTGGCTAATGAGGGCAAAAAATCTAGCCCCCATCGCGGCCCCACACCACTGGAGATAGAACACTCCACCAAACAAAAAGAAATTGTGTTTCGACAGATAGTCTAAAGCCTCTAAAACAAACACTATGGTCTCATGTGTCATGTCAGTACATTGTTCCAAATGGAAACGAACTGCCACCAGTTCCAAATCATGAGGGATAGATGTCCCTCAAAAAAATGGGTAATGTACATACAATCGGTTGGAGAAGTCCGTCGATCCACTCTCCCAAGCGTTCATTAAGGGAACCTATCCCAGACACAATGGGTCTCCCTAACACTGGAGTTATTCCCTTGTGAAACTTGGGGAGATGATGGAAAATGGGAAGGAGGGGAAACTCGGGTATTAAGGTTGTCACATTCTTTTCTGAGAAAATCCCCAGACTGAGACCTTCCTTAACCAATATGGAAAGAAGATGTTTATATTTCTTAGTAGTATCTGATTTAAGGATGGTATATATTTTAATATCACTTAGCTGTCTAAGGGCTTCTTATCTGTAGTCGTCTTTGTTCATGAGCACTACTGCTCCCCCCTTGTCTGCATTACGTATTATTATAGAGGAATCCTCTGTTAGTGATTTGAGGCCTGATTACCTTATTACTGAGCATTTATGCATGGGTGAGCTATTTTCTCTTGTAAATTTGCATTAAAAAATCCCAATGCATGGCTATGGATTTTAAAAGATGTGCTGCCACTTCAAGCACAGTTTCTGTTGCTTGCAATTGCAGGCAATTTTGAGGATGATAAAATTTAGCAGATTACATTGAATTGCCCAAGAGAGATGGGGAATAAAGTATATGTCTAAGAAAAATAATAAGAAAAAACATATCTAGTACATCTCTCCAATACATGCACCTTTCTCAATATTATGTCTTTTTTATGACAGAATTACCTGTCAAAGGATGCCCTCCAGCACTGTCAGTGTTCGGGTACTTCCATCTTCTCCAGTTCTTCCTTCCAGGTTCGCTGTGTTCTGCCACTTGAATGGCCGGGTCACGGAAGTCACTTCATAACGTCACACAGAGCAGGTACCTTAAATGTACTAAGAGCTACACATGCATGGCTCAGTGTACAGGTACATTACCACTGACAGGCAGGGGGAAGAATGTATAACAGAAAAGACCAATGCTGCCTCTTCTGCCTTTTTTTTTATCAGAGTTTAATACCACTTTAAAAATGCTGCAAAGTGTAGAAAATTATTGATCCTGCAGGAAATCCAGTGAGCCCCTAACTTCCTGTGCATTCATCCTCTGCCATACTGAAATCTCAGGAAGTTTTATTACCTCTGTCCAGGTAATTTCTGTGGACTCCCCCCCCCCCCATATTATGGTGGGAGGTGGGAGTGGGAGGTGCTCAGAAGTGCAAATTAGAAGCAAGCAGTCTTGGTGACAATGTTGATCCTCCATAGATACAGAAGAGTGGGTGGTCATTGTCACCCTAGGCCAGGAACTGTATTACTGGCAGAATCACCAGTTGAAAACAGTGGGAAAAAATCCAGAAAAAATAAAACTAATCCAGCCACCAAAATATAGAACTGATGACATTTCAATATATCACATTTTTGTTCTTGGGCCTAGATATGCTTTAACTTTTTTTTTACTACTGTTACAGTCATCAGTGACTCAACCTTTAACTCTTTAGGGTCCATACTTTTCTCTTCTAACTCTTGGATGTTTTGGGTTAGCATTATTTTGAAGGACTCACACAAGCTAGTGGCAAGTTTCATAGTTACTTATTAAAATATATAATTGGTCTTGTTTTAGGCATTTTGCAAAAAGAGATAATTGATATCATACATACAGCAGCTGACACTCAGATATGTTAGCAGTGATGATTATATATCTGATATTGCACAAACTCTTTTTGCTGCAAGTCTTCCTTTTTCTAAATGGATTTTTGTTTCAGGGAAGCTGTATTTTAGGGTTTTAATTTATTTTGGAGTTATGTTGTTTTTCATTTTATGTAGAAAGAGCCGTTACTTTAGGTTCAACTGCTTTTTGGCAAGGCTTCCCTTAAAAATGGGCTTTTGTTTCAAAGGTAGCATTTTAGCGTTTTCATTTTTCGGAGGTTTCTTGATTTTACATTTCCTTGATATAGCTGTTTTTAAGTTTTGGGGTGCTCAAAGCACAACATCGATTTGTTCCCAACCACCTGTTTCCTTTTGTTCGCAACATGCAGCTGCATCATTTGAAAGAAAAATTTACTGCATCCCCATCGCCTTAGAAAAATAAAAGTTAGGCACACATTTGTTAATCCTATTATCCCTGATTAAAGCTGTCCTGCTACTGGCTAATTTTACTGTTGCTGTTTTATCCTCTAAAGTGTCTTACTTTTTGGAGTAAAACCCCTGCCTGTACTCTTGTCTTTAATAAATTTGGACCTAGCCTTGCTCACTAAAATATTCCTACTGCTGTCCAATTTTACAGTGTTTTGTCTCTTGCAATCTTTTAATTCTTGTACAGTGTAATGAAACTGTACCTGTCTGTATTCAATCTCTAGTACATTTAAATCAACTCTCTCTCATTAAAAATGCCCTGCTGCTGGCCATTTTTTATACTGCTGAACCATCTACCACCTCTTAATTCTCAATAAGTACTAAATATATATTGGCCAGTGGCTGGATGGTTTTTCATCAGCAAGAACAGGTACTGCCTCAGCAAGCTCCTGGCCAATTTCTATATGCTCATCAAAGTGGACCTAAACCACTTGACGAACAAGCATGTGTTTGTGTTTAAACAGCAGTGAATCGGATTGGGATGCTGCTATTCTATGTAAGCCAGGCTAATTGCAAATGGCAAAATGAGTTTATGCTGTTGCTGAGACTATGCAAATTGTGCTGTTACATAACACCGCATATGGCTTTAAAGAAACCTCCAAGTATGTTTTTTGTGTCTTTTCAATAGTGCCATTGAAGTAGCATGATAAGACCCTCTCAATGCTGTATGATATTTTTAGGCATTTCTTTTGCATTGGTACATGTTTCCCATTCCAGTGTCTAGCTCTCATATCTTTTTTTTACAGTAGTTGTCCTATTAACACCAAAATATGGTCAGGCCTTACTAACAACAGCTTTTTTTCAGTCAACAGTCAATTGAGCTGGCCCGAACCAGTTTCTATAGGGAGTCTATTCTACATTTTCACAGCTTTTACTGTGAAGAGGTCTTTCTGTATGTGGAGGTCAAACCTTCTTTCCTCCAGATGTAAAGAATGCCCCTTGTCCTTTGTAATGATGTTAAAATGAATACATTTGCACTACGTTCACTATATCAACCACTTATGTATTTATATGTGGTAATCATATCCTCTTTTAATCAACTCTTCTCAGGGGAGAATAAATTCATTTCAGCTGCACGCCAATTCTCCAATTCCCTAATATCCTTTTTGTGAACTGTTGCCCAAAACTGTAAAGCATATTCCTGATGAGGTCTTTCTAATGCTCTGTACAGGAGAAAATGTATCTCTCTCTCTCTCTCTGGAGTTTATACTTCTTTTATTACAACAAAATGTTTTGCTTGCTTTACATAGCTTGACATTAAATTATATTATTAAGTCTATGATGTATCCTCTGGTGCATACTTTTTCCATCCCAACCCCGCCGTCTTTGTTGGTTTTTATCTTGGTCATCATACATATTAATTTGTCCTCTGCTCCTGAGGAAGCATCCCATGCGCAACATGTAGAGCAACTGGATGATATCTGCCACTATACTGGAACTACTTGAGCAAAACTTTGGACCATATCTGACCAGCAGATTGGGTTACATTGTATTGTAACGCTATATCGTTTCCCTCCTTATTAGTGGCAGTTTAATTTTAGCTAAGAGGACCTCTCTTATTTTTCCCCTTACAAACATTTCAAACAGATCTCTAAGTAATCTCCATGTCTATCCAACAGAACCAAGCTTCGCTTCTACTGTCCAGAGCTATCACACACACACACCAGACAAATTCCTGCTTGATCATCCTGACTTACCCCTCCACATCAACCCCAATAAACATTTACTCAGTGAGCAGAAGACTCCTTTCAGGATTGTAGGTTCCCCTCAGTGTTGCAATTTGCTCATCTGGATCTCTAATGTGAGCTTCCAGAAGGGCAACCTGCTCACATCTGTCACAACAATTTTCATCCGGGAGCTGTTGCTCCATTATTGTATACATATGGCACACTGTGCATTGAGCAAAACCTTCAACCCTGCTAGCACTCACACACCCAGTTACAATATTAAAGTGGTTCTAAGGTTTTTCCTTAATGCATTTTCTGCATAATGTAAAAAACCTTACCTTGCTCTGCATTTGATCCAGCACTGTGCCTGTCTGTTGCACTGCTCTCTTTTTCTTTTCACACAGGATACAGAGGCAGCAGCAGGACCCATTATCTCCTTCTGCTGTCAATCAAATCATGTGAGGAGATACCAGGGGGTGGGGCTGGCTTACACTGTGTGTGTCTATGGACATACAGCCTGGCTTGGTAGTGTGCCCACATAAGTGCCCCTACTGCAGTCAGATTGCTATGGGGGCACTCAGAGAAGATAAAGAGCAGACAGTGTGGGCAGGAGACCCCAGAAAAGGAGGTAAGGGGCTGCTCTGTGCAATATAATTGCACAGAGCAGGTACATATAATATGTTTATTATTTTAAGAAAAAAATATGCATTTACAACCATTTTAATATTACTTGCCGGTAGTTTAAAATGTTACTTAGATAATTGATAAAAAATGTATTACAGCAAAGAGCAGCTTCTTATTATACCAGTGATAATTATATATTGAATTTCATTTTTTGAAATTCCACCTTTTCAGAAATATAGTATTCACAAAGGTTTATTTGTTAAATATGTGGAAGCCACTTCTGGACTACAGAAGCCTACAAGCCTTCTAATCAATGGGATCCCATTCTTTCTGTAGTTAAATCTGTTATGATGGGTTAAGTCCATCCTTCCTGAAATAACACCTCTCCTTGACTGCCATTAAACATAAATAAATAATCCATCGTACAATTGTTCATAAGTTGAAATCCAAAATTTTAACTACTGGATGTGACACAACGGGTGTTTGTATAACAATTGTTTAGTGCAATATTCCAAATTTAAAGTAGATCTGAACCCTAAATGAATGACAGTTTGATAAAGCACTGTGTATCATTAAATGCCATTTTTTTTTAAATAAAATAATGTTTTATTACTTTTTTAATACATTTTACATATCTTATTACAATACTGTTGATCTACTGCAGGCTCTTGTAACCGCTTTCTGTCCATATGCACTTGCTGCAGCATTGGCTGCAGCTTCCTGATAGTGTCAACAGTGGACCAAGCCAGCTACCTGTGGAGTGTTAGCGAGGCCACAAGGGGGCATGTGATGGGGTGACAATGCAGGAGCACAACTGAGACATTTGTCATCCTAAACAAAGGTAGAGCCTGAACAAGGCACTTTCATGTAGTTGTATGTCCTGTATTAAACTGCATGAGGTTATCATTTGTTATAGTATTCTGCAGTTTCATATTGTTTTCTAATGTGATTTTGGTATCTTCCTCTGTCCTCCCGTTCTATTAAAATGTTACTAAACACAGGACCTTGCATTCACTATATCTGTGTAGCCAGGAGCTGGGTATTCCCATCCCCAGCATCCAGAAGACATTCTTTATTAATCATAATGCAGCATTTCCCCCTGGTGTTCCAGTTTGGCTGACTTGTGACTCAGATAGTGATTAGATTAACAATGCATTCTGGGACATGTAGTACACTTGCAAGGATTTGCCCCCTGGCTGCATTGGGGAGAAACTACAACTCCCAGTGGGCTGTTGGGAGGAGGAGATTTTTGGGAGAAGAGGAGCCTCATGGGAGAGACTATAAGAACAGAGGCTTTGGGCCTGGCGTGGATTTGTAAGCAGGGAATCTGTGCTAGAAGTGGCAGAGTCACGGCCTGCTTTTACAGACTCATCAACCCAGATACCCTGAAGGACAGCAACGAGCAGCTTGAGCATCCTGCCTTACTGCAGTCAAAACCTGTTCCATTCCATACACCCCCCAGGGGCGAAAGATCTGGGTGAGCAGCGTGGTGTAAAGCGGGGGAGACCAGAGACCATCCCAGGAGCAACTGACTGGATAAATCATCAACATCATCCTCATCTTCATGCCTGTTATCTACAGCAGCTACGTCTTCTGTTCCTGTGGTGAGCGGGTGAAAACCCATCTTAACAGACACTGTGGGGATGATTTACTAAAGCTGGAGAGTGCAAAATCTGGTGCAGCTGTGCATGGTAGCCAATCAGCTTCTAACCTCAGCTTGTTCAATTATGCTTTGACAACATAACCTGAAAGCTGATTGGCTTTTATGCAGAGCTGCACCAGATTTTGCACTCTCCAGCTTTAGTAAATCAACCCCTGTGTATAGACAGCATTACTTCTCTGCAGCTAATAACATCTTTGATACAAAAGGAGGTTTATTCACACACCTTGAGCGTGGACACTATACACAGACATCCATACTCTGCATTAGTCTGCTGCTACTTGTAGTTCTACCAAGTTTAATCTGACAAGTCAGTGATCACTGTGAAGCTTATATTATTCCTATACAGAAAGAGAGCTGTTCTGATCATACTTCATTTCCTTGGATTAGCATTGTTTGTCAGTCATTACTTGTTTCATACCATTAAAACAACATAGAGCTAACTGAAGACTAATTGTACTGCCAAGCAAAGAGTCACTGGACTACAGCTACTTCTCTTTCTCCCCCCACCCCCCCCCCCCACTTGGGTTTTGCTCTGCTAAAGTTTTTTTAGCTGCATTCACCAAAAAGCTCTCTAATAGCGGGTGTAATATTGCTATAATTACTGTTTCTGGTGTTGCAGTTGTTTATCTGCTGCCTGGCTGCTCTTATGGGAGTGAACAGTAGAGAGTGGTCTGATACTTCCAGGAGTCATCCCTTTGCTCTCCTGTGCCCCACTCACATGTGTAGCATATATATATATATATATATATTATACTGGTTGAGTTTGAACAAAAGTAATCTACATTAAGTATTATGTGTGACATTTATTCAGTTATAACAAAACCACTTTTCTTTGTTTAACCATACCCTGTGGGGTCAAGGCCTTTCCCTTGGTATATTCTTTGAGTAAACAATACTGATTCAATTCAACCTGTTGTATTCCATTACTGTGTCATTACTTGAAGGTACACTAGCACAATGAGTGAACCCAGTGTGTCAGAGGTGATAGAAGACTCACAGGGCCAGGGTAACCAGAAAGGTATTGATATTTATTGCGATGCTCACAAGGGCATCGCTACATCTGGTCTCCTACAGTACACAGAACATGGAAATGCAATTATTTTAGTAAATATAAACTGCTAAATACCTTTTCTTATCAGTAGTATATAGCAGTCTTGTGACTTCTATCAGGGTCTGGCCGAGCACTGGTTAAAGCTTGTAGAAGGAGTTTTCATTCTGTTCTGACTGTCCTATGAGGCTGCATGATGTCTGACTTCCTGTCAGGACAGTGCTGATTGGCCCTGTGCTGAACACATGCACCTTCCCAAAAGAAAAAAAAAACTCTCTAGCAATACACACAAAACTGAGCATGTGCAGAGTGCCTCCAAGGCAACACACACAATACATAGTAATCTGTTATGATTACATAACTGTGTGAAATCATTTGACCTCAGGTTTGTCCCTAGTGCTTTGTCTAGTGCCCTGCCTGCACTTTTATCATTCTTTCTGCATGGAAACTTGAGAACATCCATGGCATCCAGAAAGCATCCCTCTACTTCAAAAGCAGTTTTGGACCAGCTAGAAAACAGTGATAGTGAATTAGAATCACTTGCAGAATTGAGCGCTACTGATTAATGGGGAAATTCGTCATCAGACACTGAAAGTGACGACAGCAACAAGTCTGTGACTGAGCAAATTTCAGTGTTTTTGATTTGATTACATTATTGAATAATATTTACTATTATATTATTTTTTTCATAATTATTCATAGTTATTTATTATATTATAATTTATGATTTTGTGTTTCAAACTTTTTCATACCCGAGATGTCTACTAGACTCTTGCTTGGACAGATTTAAGTGAGTTATTACAGGCCTACAATATAAAACAATACATTTCCATGCAAAACAATGTACCACTTTGACAAAATATTAACATAATCATACTGCCAAGAGGTTAAACAGTGAGTATAACAAGCATGTTTTACTGCATATACAGACTGTTTTTACTGTTGTGGGTTTAGTAACACTTTAAGTTCTAGTTAGTATGGTCCTAGTGGGCCCTCCTGAGACAGGGCTCAGGAAAGTCATTGACTTCATACATTTCAAAAAACTGGAAAAGCATCCCCTGTACTGCAACTAGCTGAAGTAAAACTGTGTTGAATACAACTTGTGTGTCTTATTAACCACTTCCCGACCGCCGTATGCAAAATGACGGCCGGGAAGTGGCTTAGTTATCCTGACTGGACGTCATATGACATTGCGGCGATCGGTGGTGTGGGAGGTCAGTCTGACCCCCCGCAATACCGATCTCGGTAAAGCGCTTCGATCCGAAGCACTTTACCATGTGACCAGCCGTGACCAATCACGGCTGGTCACAGTGTAATACAGGAAAGCCGTAATACAGGAAAGCCTGTACTCAGGTCTGCAGTCCTGATGAGTGGAGAGCCGATCGGCTGCATCCCTGACAGGGAGGGTTTGTGCTGATGATTTATCAGCACAGCCCTCCCTCGGATCCTCACCCTAGACCACCAGGGAGCCTGCCCAGGGACCACCAGGGATGTGCCCACCCAGGACCACCAGGGAGCTGACCAGGGACCACCAGGGAGCCGATCTGGACCACCAGGGAGAACCCCCTAGACCACCAGGTAAGTGACATACTGCCCAATGTGGATGGCACTCAGTGCCACCTTCAGATGCCACCCTAGACTGCCAGGGAATGAGCCCCTATCAATGTATATGCCCACCAGTGCCCCTATCAGTGCCCACCAGTGCCCCTATCAATGCATACCAGTGCCACATATCAGTGCCCACTATTGCCTCCTACCAGTGTCCACCTATCAGTGCCCATCAGTGCCACCTATCAGTGCCCAGTGCCACCTATGAGTGCCAATCAGTGCTGTCTATTAGTGCCCATCAATGCCGCTTAGCAGTGTCCGTCAGTGCTGCATATCAGTGCCCATCAGTGCTGTATATCAGTGCCACATCTCAGTACCCGTCAGTGCTGCTTATCAGTGCCACCTCTCAGTACCCGTCAGTGCTGCTTATCAGTGCCGCCTAACAGTGCTCATCATCGCTGCATAAAAGTGCCTCATCATCAGTGCCACCTCATCAGTGCCGCCTCATCAGTGCCAATCAGTACTGCCACATCAGTGCCCGTCAGTGTAGCCTCATCAGTGCCCACCAGTGATGGAGAAAATTTACTTATTTACAAAGTTTTGTGACAAAAATAGAGAATTTTTTTTTTTTCAAAATTTTCAGTCTTTTTTTATTTGTAGCGCAAAAAATAAAAACCGCAGGGGTGATCAAATACCACCAAAAGAAATCTCTATTTGTGGGAACAAAATGATAAAAAATCTGTTTGGGTGCAGCGTCGCACGACCGCGCAATTGTCATTCAAAGCGCAACAGCACTGAAAACTGAAAATTGGTCTGGTAGTAAAGTGTTCTAAGTGCATAGTATTGAAGTGGTTAAACAGTTAAGCTGCCTGTGGATAGTGCCAAATCAGCAGGTGACCATGCTGACTGGCTAGACTGGGTCTACAGAGCTATGTCAATGCATAAAGCAGCATTTAAAGTAGAACATGTTCTATACCTGTCTCTTATAC
>BLSH010256367.1:230927-241187 GCA_018402905.1 Glandirana rugosa
CGTTGAGATTCGTCGCCATAAACTACGATCGCTACGATCGCGCTCAACGATCAGATTGTTGGACTAATTTGAGATTTCAAATACCGCTGCTTTGAGTTGCAGATCAAACTCTGCATAAAACAACGATCGCCACGAACGTGCTCAACGATCAGATTGTTGGAGGAATTTGAGATTTCATATACTGCTGCTTAGAGTTGGAGATTGCAGATTAAACTCTGTCTAACGCAACAATCGTACGTTCGTACACAACGATCAGATTGTGGGATCGTACACAACGATCATATTGTGGGAGTAATTTGAGATTTCACATATTGCTGCTTTGAGTGATCTGACTGCACTAGGTAGAGGCTGTTGCTTAGAGGGACAGATTCTTGTTCAAAAACCATTGCCTACTCCTATAAGGCCAGCTGTTGCTGTAAGTGACACATTATTGTTGAAAAATCATCTTCATCTCCTAGTTATAAAGGGAGAGTTTCCAGGTGTTGCTTAGAGGGACAGATTCTTAACCATTGCCTACTCCTATAGGGCCAGCTGTTGCTGTAAGTGACACATTATTGTTGAAAAATCATCTTCATCTCCTAGTTCTAAAGGGAGAGCTTCCAGCTGTTGGTGTGAGCAGTGTATTTCTTGCACCAAAATAAAAAGTCCAGCTACGTTGGTGTTTTAAAAAAAAAAGGTATTAATTGGTATTAATAAATACTTACATAGGGCTACATAATACATTTGCGGGCCCAGGAGGAGAGCAAATAAGGGACGTGGTCATGTTGCTGCTGCTGGTGTTGCTGGTGTTGGTGGTGTTGGTGAACCTCCTGTTGGAAGGAGAGGACGTGGTCGAGGTGTGCCAGCTATAGGCACAAGGGAAACACCTTCCTCAGGTAGCCAACAGAACCTTCACCGGTATATGGTAGGTCAGAACGCCCCTCAACGATTGGTGAGGCCAGAAGAAGTACAGGCGATAGTAGATTGGGTGGCTGACAATGCCTCCAGTTCCTTCACATTGTCTCCCTCCCGGTCCCTTGATGAAAGCTCAGAGTTGGCACCTGAACCCCATGGCCATCTGTCTTTCACCTCAGCCCCTTGTAAATTAGCCAAGCAGTCTGAGCCCCAAGTCCTGCAAGAGACTCTTATGCTTTTTGATGACTCTCCTGGTGTGCTTTCTGTGGGCCATCCACATAGCGCTGCCCCAGAAGTGGAAGACATTGAGTGCACCGATGCCCAACCACTTCTGTTGCAGGATGAGGACATGGAAACACCAGCGCAGCACATTTCTGATGATGACGAAACACAGGTGCCAAGTGCTGCAGCTTGCTTTAGTGTGCAGACTGACAAGGAGGGCAGTGGTAAAGGGTGGGTGGAAGATAATGTGGAGGATGATGAGGTCCTAGACCCCACATGGAATGAGGGTCATGCGAGTGACGTGTGGAGTTTGGAGGAAGAGGTGGTGGCCGCACAGAGGCACCAGCACAGCAAAAGAGGAAGCAGGTTGCAAAAGCGGAGTGAGCGTCCCCTAGACAGTAGGCCTGCTACTACCTACCGCACCCAGGGACCTAGCACACCAAAGGCAGCTCAAAGGCATTCCCCCGCTTGGCAGTTCTTCAGACAATGTGCTGACGACAAGACACGAGTGGTTTGCAAGCTGTGCAATGATAGCCTGAGCCGGGGCATAAATGTTCTCAACCTGAGCACAACCCCCATGACCAGGCACCTAAATTCAAGGCACAAGCTGCATTGAAATAATTATCTCAAAATCCAAGAAAGGTCTCGGCCTCCTCCTGCTTCCTCTTCTGCTGCTGCCTCGGCCTCTTCCTCCACCTCTACAGTGACAGCGTCACCTGCCACCCAGCAAACAGACGATATGACAGCAACGCCACCATGTCCGCCACCATCACCAAGCATTTCCACATGGTCCCATGGAAGCTTACAGCTGTCCATCTCCCAAACACTGGAGAGAAAGAGGAAGTACCCCCCTACCCACCCGCGATCCCTGGCCCTGAATGCCAGGATTTCAAAATTCCTGGCCTTTGCAATGCTGTCATTCCGTCTGGTGGACACAGACAGTTTCAAAAACCTGATGGCGGTGGCTGTCCCACAGTACGTGGTACCCAGCCGCCACTACTTTTCCAGGCGAGCCATCCTTTCCCTGCACAAACAAGTCAGGGACAAGATCAAGTATGCACTGCGCAACGCCATCAGTGGCAAGGTCCACATAACCACTGATACATGGACCAGTAAGCACGGGCAGGGACGCTATATCTCATTTACTGCACACTGGGCAAATGTAGTGGCGGGTGGGCCTGAGCTGGCTAGCCATTTGGCACATTTTGTCCTTCCACCACCGAGGATTGCAGGGCATTTCTCTTTGCCTCCTGTTGCCTCCTCCTCCTACTGCGCTTCCTCCTCCTCGACCACCCACTCATCTGCTCACAGTAACACCTTCACCACCAACATCAGCACATCCAGGGGGAAATGACAGCAGGCTGTTTTAAAACTGATATGTTTGGGGGATAAACCCCACACTGCGCAGGAGCTGTGGACGGGCATTGAACAACAGACCAATGAGTGGTTGTTGCCACTGAGCCTCAAGCCCGGCCTGGTGGTGTGCGACAATGGCCGAAATCTCGTAGCGGCTCTGGGCCAAGCCCGTTTGACGCACATCCCTTGCCTGGCGCATGTGCTGAATTTGGTGGTACAGAATTTTCTAAAAAACTACCCGGATATGTCAGAGCTGCTGCATAAAGTGCGGGCCGTCTGTACGCACTTTCGGCGTTCTCACCCTGCTGCTGCTCGCCTTTCTGCGCTGCAGCAGAACTTCGGCCTTCCCACTCACCGCCTATGCGACGTTCCCACAAGGTGGAACTCCATCTTGCAATGCTGGAGAGACTGTGCGAGCAGCAGCAGGCAATAGTGGAGTTTCAGCTGCAGCATGCACGGGTCAGTCGCTCTGTGGAACAGCAACACTTCACCACCAACGAGTGGGCCTCCATGCGAGACCTGTGTAGCGTATTGCGGTGTTTTGAGTACTCCACCAACATGGCCAGTGCCTATGACGCTGTTCTCAGCGTTACTATACCACTTCTATGTCTCCTTGAAAAAACACTTTGGGCCATGATGGAAGAGGATGTGGCACAAGAGGATGAGGAGGAGGAATAGGGGTCATTTCCACGGTTATCAGGCCAGTCATTAGCAAGTGGCTCGGAGGGTGGGTTCCTGCACCAGCATAGGCCAGGTCCAAAATATTCAAGCCAGGGCACAGTTCTGGAGGACGAGGAGAACGAGGAAGATGAGGAGGAGGAGGAGGAGGAATTGCAGCAGGGTGGCACCCAACGCAGCTCGTAGGCATCACTGGAGTGTGGCTGGGGGGATACAGAGGACACAGGTGAGATACCTCCAACAGAGGACAGCTTGTCTTTGCCTGTGGGCAGCCTGGCACACATGGCCGACTACATGCTGCAGTGCCTGCGCAACGACAGCCGAGTTGCCCACATTGTAACTTCCTCTGATTACTGGGTGGCCACCCTGCTGGATCCCCATTACAAGGACAACGTGCAGTCCTTAATTCCCTCACTGGAGCGTGAGAGGAAGATGTGCGACTACAAGCGCACACTGGTAGAGGCGCTGCTGAGGGCATTCCCAAATGACACCGGGGGCTCAGCGGAAGCACAAGGCCAAGGCAGAGGAGGAGGAGGAAGAGGCCACCAACACAGCTGTGCCACCGCCAGCACCTCAGAAGGCAGGGTTAGCATGGCTGAAATGTGGCAAAGGTTTGTCAGCAGCCCGCCACAACAAACAGCATCACCAGCCGATAGACAACGTCTTAGCAGGAGGCAGCATTTCAGCAACATGGTGCAAGAGTATGTGTGCACACGGCTACACGTACTAACTGATGGGTCTGCCCCATTCAAATTCTGGGTCTCCAAATTGGCCACATGGCCTGAGCTTGCCCTTTATGCCTTGGAGGTGCTGGCCTGCCCTGCAGCCAGTGTATTGTCGAAACGTGTTTTTAGCATGGCAGGGGGCGTTATCACAGACAAGCGGAGCCGTTTGTCCACATCCAACGTGGACAAGCTTACCTTTATTAAAATGAATCAGGCATGGATCCCACAAGACTTGTCTGTACCTTGTGCAGAATAAACATTTAGACCGGACTCACACAGCCATTCATATACTTGTTTTTTTGAATAGGCCTCAATACAAAAAAAAAAATATCATGTTGGCTACCTCCTCCTACTCCTCTACCACCGCAACTTCCACCTACACTGCCACGGTCACGGCCTAGTCAACCTCTAGGCTCCTACTCCACATCCACCCCCCTTCCTATTTTTTTATTTGATTTTAATTTATTTTCCCTATCCCCATTTTTTTTATAGGGCACTTGCCCTACTCTTCCCCCATTTTACTTCCTTTTGCAGCCCTCTAGGGCTTTCCAGGACTTTGTTACAGCCATTTTTGTGCCTAAAAGTTCGGGTCCCCATTGATTTCAATGGGGTTCGGGGTCCGTGCAAACGTTCGGGTTCTGTCCGGACCCGAACCCGGACTTTGTCCCGAAGTTCGGCCGGACCGGCAGAACCCGAACTTCCAGAGGTTCGCTCAACTCTAATAGTAAATACTCAAGCAAACATGAAAAATAAAAAAATGATGTGCTGTTTTTCTCCTTGAATTATGCTTTACTTTAAAAAACTGTTGATTTTTAAGTTTCAACCAAGAAGTTTGCGCCGAAGAAGGAAACAGGCCAGTCCTGGCTGCAGACCAAGTTTTTACATTGTTAAATGAAGACACAAGATTATTATTAGCGCCTTGAGTATTAATGCAGGTGGGTTGCTATGGAACTGTTAGCCACATGACATTTTTCCATTAGCAGATTCTCCACACTGCATTTGCTTCTTGCTAAGGTTTTTTTCCTTTGGGACAGAATGTCTCTAGAGAAGCAGTAGGAGAAAAATAAACTTAACATGAAAAGCTAATGTTTACTAATCTGCCTTGCATTGAAATCCATTGAAATCCATCATTACACACACTCAATTACAGCTTAATTTATATATTTTTTTAAATACAGCCCAGGCTTTTTAAAAAAGAGAAAAGCAGTTCACACTACAAAACTCTCCTGCTCTGCAGCCCTTTCCCTTCACCAATCTGAAGTCCCGTTGCAGTATTTTTCCAGATTGAATGATGCCCAGAGCTTTAAGGCCTCACCTGCAGCAGCAGGAAAGGACATGATGCTGTTCTCTGGAGTATTCAGGACCTGCCCACCAGGTAGAAGAGAAGGAAGATGACCCAAAATGCCACACAATTGGACTAAAGATGAAAGAAAACAATCTGTGCAAATATTTTATTAAAATTAAAATGGACCTGAATTCCAAAAGTGAAGATTTGCTTTGTTATAGGGCAGTGGTTCTCAACCTCAGTCCTTAAGTACCCCCAACAGGCCATGTTTTCAGGTTTTCCTTTATCTTGCACGTGTGCTTTAAATCAGAGTCAATGGTATGGTTTGGACATTTATTTTCTCTAAGAGAGATTCACAAAGCATGGCCTGTTGGGGATACTTGAGGACCGAGGTTGAGAACCACTGTTATAGGGGACATCTAGAATTGTTAATTATCTCTCTGCATCATTCCAGTTCTCTACCACCTATCTCTCAGTCTAGGGATATCTTTAAGAAAACAGTTAAATACATTTACCATATGCAGCAAAAGTATTGGTAGGAAAGTCTTATAATAAGAATATGGAAATCCATCTGGGCCTGGGGTTTTGAGAGTATCTATTAATACACCATTGTCAATTGGAGGTCCAAAGCTGGAATCGTAGGCATGTTACTATCTACTAGGTATTGTTTTATTTTCTGTAAATGGTCAGGGGAAGGGGGTTTATGGGGAACATCCAGACTATTATAAAGAGTGGAATAGAAATCATGAAAGGTTTTGGCAATGTGGGTCGGATTGGAATTGGGGGACATCTGTCTTATCCGTGATGGCACGGAGAGTGTTATTGTTTACTTGCTCCGTGAGCTTCCTCACATAGAGAAAATAAGCTGTGTTAACCGTCTCATAGAACAGTTGGGTAAAATGGATTAGGATGTGTTCTACTTTGCCTATGGCAAGGTCTTTAAGCCTTGCTGTCATCTGGACGGTGTTTATAAGGATATGAAAAATATGATTTACCCCAAGCGGAACTTTTGAGACAAATAGGGGAAAAGAACAGTAGCAATAGTAGAAAAATAGTTAGACATAATTGTAAAATATAACAAAATGTATTGATTGCAATGGATAAAAAATGTTCACAAACAGTCCCACTTGGGGTAAATTATATTGTTCGTAGTTCTATTTGGGATGTTGACAGGTGTAGTGGGATTGTGGTGTACTTAGCTCCTTTCTTGTGTTTGTAAGAATAGGTATTGAGAGGGTATTTTGCAACTGTTGCTCTATTTGTTTGAATTTAGCCTCAAGGGACATAAAGTTTGTGTTTTTTTTCAATGCAGAGGAGAGAGCTACCAGTGGGTAGAAGGGGAAGGGTAAATATCCAGAGAAGCATTCAACTTGGAGTAATGGTAAAGGGTAGTTCCTATTTCAAGTTTAGATGGGTCAGGATTAAGTAGAAAGTCATAAGGATATCAGTGGCAAATGGCTGGAGTTCATGTTTGAACAAGATAAAGGCATAATCAGATCAAGAAATGGGATGAATGCAAGAATCTGCACAGGTCCCCAGGGTGGAACTATTTACAGTTCAAAAAAAACTGTCTATAATAGAGTGAGAACCATGTGGATGAGAAAAAAAGTAAACTGTTTATGAAAAGGATGTTTTGTACACCACGATTCAAAAAGGGTGTATTTCCTAGTGAGTTGGACAAAAGAAAATGATTGTCCCTCAGTGTGGGGCAGGTTTCCTGTTGTCTACACTGTGCTTGTCTAGTAAGCCAGAAAATGGCAAGTGGAAGTCTCCACTGATGATTAACAATCGATGATCAAGGTTAAAGAGGCACTTATATACCTTAGTAGAAAAGCTATCTGGTTAGTGTTTGGGGAGTAAAGACTGCACAGGGTGAGAACTATGTCTTTCCAAGTGTCCCTGAGAGTAATGAGCAGCCTATAGGGTCAGTGTAAGAACTCTTTATTTAGAACTCTTTATTTGTCTTAAAGACAATAGCTACTCCAACCTTCTTCTTGGTAGAAGAGGCTAAATATGTTTAGAGTTATACCAAGAGGCAAACAGCATTGTCCCGGTCTAATTAAGGCGAGTCTCCTGGACAAAGAATAAGTCAGCTGCGGAATGTCTAAATTCATGGAGAGCCAAGTGTCTCTAGGGCTCATTTAGACTTGCCGCGAAAGCGCATACCGCTTCAACATGCTTTTTTGATGTGTTTTTGATGCTTCTGCAATGCTTCAGTGGTGCTTCAAAGATGCTTTGATTATGTTTTTTTGAAGCTTACCAGATGCCCTGTGTGTGTGGATATCTCATACCTGCAATTTCTCCAAAACAAAGCGAAGCTAAAGCTGAATTAAAGCCTCTCAAAAGCTTGAAGTGCTTCAAGTGAGCTTTGTCATAGACTTCTACGGAGGCTTTGAAGATGCTTTGAAGCACCACTAAAGCAACATGGAGTATAATTTTTGAAGCAAAGCAACACAAACGCATGCTGTAAAGAGGACTGTAAGCTATCCATTTATTTAGAGACAGGAGCTTTGACTGGCAATCAGAGAGCTTTTAAAAAGCGTCTCCAAAGCCATGTTTTGAAACAAGTGTAAATGAGCCCTTATATAGAATTTAGGCCTTTCACATTAAGAGAAATACAACTGTATTGGTGTACTGTACTGGTGGATGAAAGAAGCACAGAAATGCTGTAATTAGCTTTTTGAAGGTTGCCAAATGTCTGAGGTGGCAAATTAAGGTTGTCAATCGACTAGTACGGTTACGATGGTGGCTAGAGTGTGGGGGAGGAGCTCCGACCCAAAGCAAGGGCAGAGCCATACAAGGAAACTAGAAAGAGAGAAATGAAACTTAAAAGAGAAAAAAAGTTAAAGAAACATACATACACAATGAACATTAAATCAATACATGAAAAACCATATTATTAATGAAGACTTGTCTGAAAAAGACAGAACATATGATCACTTTACTAGGAAACAGACATTAGAATAAAATTGCAGTGAGGTCCTATTCAGACCAGGAGCTGCGTTGCGATATTTCATAGAGTTATATGCAGTGGAAGAATGTGGTGACCAGAGCTGCTCTGGAAAAAAGCACTGCATACTTTTTTTCAATGCACACCGCCCGCACATCACAGCAATGCACACTGGAGACAATGCATTTTGCCTTGCCTTGCAGTGGGGGGGGGGGGTGGTGGGATTGCACAGGAATAGCCACCCAATGCACCTGTAGTGAGTTGAATAGTAAAAATAATGGCAAGATTGATGTAATATAAAAGAGGTGATACTATGCTAGCCTGTGTGTAGATATAGCACAACACGCCTGAATGATACCCTACATTTTGAGCAATGTGATCAGTATGTGCAGCTTATTAAAAACATGCATAAAGTACAAAAAAAGCACTGTTGCCTTGTAGTGCTGGAACCATGGATCCTGTGCTCAGTAGCAACACTATCTTAATGGAGCTGCTAAGTTTTATAAATATGTAGTTTTCCTCAACACTCTAAAACACACTCACAGAGTAAACTTCCACTGGCCCTAGTGTTTGTGACTGTACAGTACAACTGGGATTTTAAACTGAAAGCTGCTTTGTAGGCTATGAAAGGTTCCACTGTATGCTCAGCATGAGCTCAGTAAAGCTTAGCAGAATTTGCCAACACTGTGTAAATGCACACATATATATATATATATATATATATATATATATATATATATATATATAAAATCTCACAAGAGTGAGTACACCCCTCACATTTTTGTAAATATTTTATTATATCTTTTCATGTGACAACGCTGAAGAAATGGCACTTTGCTACACTGTAAAGTAGTGAGTGTACAGCTTGTATAACAGTGTAAATTTGCTGTCCCCTCAAAATAGCTCAACATACAGCCATTAATGTCTTAACCTCTGGCAACAAAAGTGAGTACACCCCTAAGTGAAAATGTCCAAATTGGACCCAATTAGCCATTTTCCCTCCCCAGTGTCATGTGACTCGTTAGTGTTACAAGGTCTCAGGTGTGAATGGGGAGCAGGTGTGTTAAATTTGGTGTTGTTGCTCTCCCTCTCTCATACTGGTTACTGGAAGTTCAACATGGCACCTCATGGCAAAGAACTCTATGAGGATCTCAAAAAAAGAATTGTTGCTCTAAATAAAGATGGCATAGGCTATAAGACGATTGCCAAGTCTCTGAAACTGAGCTGCAGCATGGTGGCCAAGACCATTCAGCGGTTTAACAGGACAGGTTCCACTCAGAACAGGCCTCGCCATGGTTGACCAAAGGAGTTGAGTGTACGTGCTCAGCGTCATATCCAGAGGTTGTCTTTGGGAAATAGACGTATGAGTGCTGCCAGCATTGCTGCAGAGGTTGAAGGAGTGGGAGGGTCAGCCTGTCAGTGCTCAGACCATACACTGCACACTGCATAAAATTGGTCTGCATGGCTGTCATTCCAGAAGGAAGCCCCTTCTAAAGATGATGCACAAGAAAGCCCGCAAACAGTTTACTGAAGACAAGAAGACTAAGGACATGGATTACTGGAACCATGCCCTGATATGATGAGACAAAGATAAACTAATTTGGTTCAGATGGTGTCACACGTGTGTGTGGCAGAAACCAGGGGAGGAGTACAAAGATGAGTGTGTTTTGCCTACAGTCAAGCATGGTGGTGGGAGTGTCATAATCTGGGGCTGCATGAGTGCTGCCGGAACTGGGGAGCTACAGTTCATTGAGGGAACCATGAATGCCAACATAGACTGTGACATACTAAAGCAGAGCATGATCCCCTCCCTTCTGAGACTGGGCTACAGGGCAGTATTCCAACATGATAACAACCCCAAACACACCTCCAATATGACCACTGCCTTGTTCTAATCAAGTGCAATCCAAAATCCTGCTTTTTTAAAAAATTCCCCACACATGATTTGGAATTCAAAGTAAATGGGGCTCAACTTTGCTAAAGGAACGTTCGCTGTTAACCACCTCCCACCCGGCCACTGTACATATACGGCCGGGTGGGAGCTTCCTCGTTCTGACAGGACGTGTATTTACGTCCTGCAGAACGGGAGCTTGCAGCGCGGCCACGCGCCGCGCTGCTGCTGGATCCTGTGATCATTATGATCACAGGAT
>BLSH010256367.1:249263-267562 GCA_018402905.1 Glandirana rugosa
GACTCTACCTCTGTTTCCCAATTCGTTTTTGGTTATATTATATGTCAGTCCAGGTATTTATAACCCTGTAGTGATGTCCCAATATTTATGGACCTGACTGTATATTATATTGGTTTTTGCTTAACCCTTTGTCTCCATCTCAGGCTGACATTTAGTGACTGGTCTCATCAATCCACCTAGCGCAGCCCTCTATTTTTATTTGGTTGGTATACTTATTGTGTATATTGGCTGCTGCTTTTTTAGGAAGGACTTTAGCACGGTATTTACAAATTTTTCCAAGCCCATAGGCATTCACATCCTTCTTCGAGATCTATTTTGATTCCGGCATAATACAATAATAAATTCACTTCACTGTATTTTGTTTGGTCTCAGTTTCCTTGTGTAGCTGCATGGATCTAGTCATCTCAGTTACTTAAGCTTGACACTCCCGTTGATGTGATAGTGACCATTTCTTCCTAAGAACTATATAGCTGACCTGTATATCAGCAGAAAGACTCACTGTTGAACTCACCAAACACTTGACATCCACAAATGTCTTTATTACATACACAGCACTGTGGCAATACAATAAGATGTGGTAGACTTGATATAGAAGCTACACGTTATCTTCAATTCAGCTGCAAATGAATTGCCAAATGCAGGCCACTTTTCCCAAGACAAGCAGCTGCAACCACAGGCCATTCCACCTACCCAAGTCAGACAAAGCAGAGAATAAAGCAAAAAATGCTACAGGGCTGCAACTGGTTTACGAGGTGACCTGGAAGAACATGGGTGTCAAGTCATGTGAGTATTATATTACAAGTTCCAACAGCTTATCCTATTGAAAATAAGGTTGGATATAGAAGGAACAGCAACTAATCAAAACATTCATCCTGCATGGAGTCTCCCAGTGCCTGCATGGGTTTCCTCTGGGTACATCGGTTTCATCCCACACTCCAAAGACATGCAGGTATGTTAATTGGCTCCTGTCTAAATTGCCCCTAGTGTTTGTATGAATGTGAGTTAGGGACCTTAGATTGTAAGCTCCTTGAGGGCCGGGACTGATGTGAATGTATAATATATATGTAAAGCGTTGCGTTACTTGATCGGGCTATATAAGTACCTGAAATAAATAAATGAATTCTTAAAAGGATTTGTCAGTTTTGCATATTACCTATTGTTACTATGTGTATGAGCTGAATATGTAATATGATTATGTGTTTAAGGTTTTTCTGTTTGCAACTGCCTCCATACTGTGGGATTGTACTGATGTATACCTGAAAACAATAAAGATTTATAATAAAAAAAACACTCATTGGTGCTTTCAGGTGAAGTAGATGAGGTCAACAGCCCAAGGGAATATAATCTGGTAGATACAGAAGATGCACAAATAGGTTATTGGGCACGAGAAATAAAAATTGGTTCACAAGCACAAAAAGTGGTGGCAGAAAAGCCATAGCATATGAATTGCACTCAATAGAGAACTGGGTGAGTTATGATTTTGTGTTATTTACAAATGTGACTGTTTTATAATGTTATGCTTTTACTTGCTGGTTAATGATGTGCCTGAAGCTATCATAGTTTGGTTGTTGAATATAGAGTTCTGATGCACCTAGCATCTCTACTGTTTCAAAGTTACAAGTCTATAAAAAAATACAATAGACCATTACAACATTTAGTAAGAAGAGGTTACATTATGGCAAGAAAATTCCCATCAATTCACTTTTGTAGTTTAATGAATGTTTCAAGATGTATCAAATGATTTTCCCAGTTTATATAACTCTGTGGTTTGCTCATGAAGAAACCATAGCAATTATGAATCAATAAGGACCTTTCAAGAATGTAATAGATATTACTCTCTCATAAATGTTTCAGCTCATGGGTGGGGTGCTTATTTCACATCTGTAAGACAAGTGCTGTTCTTTTCTTACCCATTCGCTAGCTGTACAAAAATGCCTTTGTTGGTCACATAATGAGTTTTTGTCTCATACTGTACATAAATAATCATTAAATTAAACAGTGTTCATTTACACTATCATCTAAATTCACAATTCATTATAACTCCAGTCCACAGCAAGAAGAAAATTCCCTAAAAGCAAAAGAAATAAAAATAAGTGCTGTATTAAGGAATCATCAGTTATATCAATTAGCCAAACAATTCATTATGATTGAATTTACAAGGTAAATTAGCGTGATTCTCTACTTTGCTATTAAAGCAAAGTATCTTGTAACTAAGCACCTGCACTGTTGATACCTTCCCTAGTCTCCCCTGCCAGTCCAGTTTGCCTATGGGAACCATGTAAAATTTACATTTATTTATTTTTTCAAATAGAGGATTTTGTCATGGCATGGGCACACTCATTTACCTGTACACATTTTGGGGGGAATGAGCAATAAGGGATGTTGATGCAGATATCTGGGGGACCTCTTTTTATAACCATGGGATCATGAGTGACTTCATCAACTATATACGGTCATGACCATATTTGATCAATTACATCACTCAGTATCCCCGTCTGGTTTGTTTGTGGCAGAGGAGCATTGTAAAAAGGCTAAACACAAAACAATAAAACAAATAAAAAAATTAGCTTCACATAGGGAGTTTTTAACTTGACACTGAAGAGTGCAAAATTGGCTGCTGATCTGCATATTAACCAATCATCTTCCAGGTTTTATTGTCAAAGCTTAACTGAACAAGCTAAAGTTAGAAGCTGATTGGCTACCATGCACAGTGCACCATTTGCAGTAAATCTCCCCCATAGATTTCAATAGGGTTCACAGACTTCCTGCTGAACCTCCAGCTAAATGAAATTTGCTCAGTTCCCTCATCCCTAGCTACCTGCTCAGTATTTCAGTTTTTCATCTAAGCCAGTGGTTCTCAACCCTATCCTCGAGTACCCCCAACAGGCCATGTTTTTGGAAACTTTCTGATTTAAAGCACCTGTGTAAGATAAAGGAAGACCTGCAAACATGGCCTGTTGGGGGTTCTGTAGGACTGTGACGAGAACCACTGATCTAAACAGTACTGTAGAGCGTCAATTCATCCCACTACTTTTAGTCAATAACCTGGTGATCAGAGAATACATACTTATGATGAACGGAAAACATTTTAAAGCACCTACGGTCTTCAGGATTCATGCATGCGGGTGTATTAAAATATTCCTATCAACTCTGGATCTTTCTGCAAGTTGTCAGGGAAATCAAGCATTAAAAATGCTTGTTTTGGTACATAATTACGTGCATGAAAATACATGTTTACAGGTGTATGGCATTTAGAAGCGTATGAGCATAAACTTGTTCTACTGGCTAGAATATTCATTTATTCTAGTCAGTGAATTGAATTTATGCACACATACAAGTTTATGTACATTTATGCGCATATATTCATAAATGATGTTAGTAAGCTGTTCTCCAAAAGCAGGCTTTTTTATGCCTCTGAATGCTGCTTCAGAGCTTGTGTCACCTCAAGTCGCCCCAAGTCGCTTGACATCTTAAATCCCATTGAAATGAATGAGAGCCATCTTAATGTACACTACTGAAGTTGCTCCGACTTAAAAAAAGGTTCCTGTACTACTTCAAGGCGACTTCTATCTGACTTGTGCCCATAGAATTCAATGGAAGTCACTTCCAAGTAGGATCCCCCATCTACTGTCAATTTAAGTGACTTTACAGTTTAAAAGAAAAGAATTTTTGAAGGCAACCCACTCCCTCCCTTTTCTGATTGGCCACAGGCAAAGTGGCCTGGCATGGAGTCGCGTTGTAAGTCGCCCAAAGTCGCGCTGAAGTCGCATTAAAAATCGGCCAGCAAAGTCGCGCCGAAGTCGGATCGTCCCTGTATGAACGCGGGCTAACAAATCTAAAGTCGCAGTGTGCAATGGAAACATTGGCTAATATGGATCTGCATTCAGAGGCATAAAAAATGAAAAATGCCTTTAAAGATTGTGTTTTTTCATGCCTGTGTGCATGAGGCCTTACTGTATGCTGTGTTTCACATATAGAAAGCCTGCCAGTACTAAAACGTTTCTTTTAGCCATTGTCCAGATTCAGATCAGTTTGGGACTTTGTATGTAAGTGATGGAACAAAAACAAAGAAATATGAAGGTTTTAGTGGATACACTCCCAGCTTCCCTGTTAGGTAGCCTGTGAAAATCTTGCTGCAGGGAATTACAGATTAAACAGAAGAATCACACACTTGCCAAAGGTAAATTCTTCTTACAGTAAAGAATTTGTAAAAATGTCTGTTCCCTGAGTTTGGCTTTAACAAGTGAAGAGGGGTGAGGACTATTGAGTCAGACATGACGGGGTTATTGGAGGAGGAGACCTTTAAAGGATAGCTGTACTAAAAGTACAGTTATCCTTTAATTTGTAATTCTTGATTTTCATATGTCAAAAAACACAGCTAGCGCTGTACCTTTAGAGCTACAAATGAGAGCTGTCAACCTGCAGTACAGCACTATACTTTCTGGCATATAGAAATTTATGAATTGCAAAGTAAACAGAAGGGTTCTCTATGGTTCATACACCTGCCCAGATGGGTTCCCTACTCACTAGTAAACTCTTTTGGTGTCCGTATCCCTATCTTCTGGAGGATCCTGAATCTAGCCCTGCAGAAATTCAGGTCAGAGAGTTTTCTCATTCAGGTCAAACAAGGAGTCAAAAAGGAGACTATACTAAAGAAAATTGTACTGTGTTATAGTAAACTCCTACAGTTAAACTGCAGATAATTTATATATCTTTAAGGGCTTGTGTCAACAGGTTTTTGTAAATGTCAGATGGTTTGCACACACACCGATACAAGTCTATGGGAATGCAACATCTGTTCACAGCAGGTCCAATGCAGGTCAGAGGGAGGTTTACTGCAGGTCAAATGGACCTATCAATGAATTTTAAATGATTTCAGGAGCATCTCAAACTGATGTCAAACTTTAGCTATTGGCAATCATCCAGAACCCATAGACACAGATCCTAACAGAGTTACAATGTTTCCTAAGTATAAACAGTCCATTTTTTATTTTTTTTGCTTATTTTCTGGAGCTGTTGTTAAGGCTGCATTCACACTTCGGTGTTTGAAATCGTGGGCAGATTTTCCATGATTCTTCCCATGATTTGAAAATGCCGATATGTGAATGACAAATCGTGGGACTCACATTTGAGATGCCATTAATTTGAATGATACCTAAAATCGCGATGCAAGCCTGTCACAACTGTCGCGCGATAAATCATGCTGCAATCGCAGCAACCCGCATCGCGTGAAGCATGTCGCCCAAAAAAGATCAGGAGCTACTTCTGGGCGACATGCTTCACGTGATGCGGGTTGCCGCGATTGCAGCACGATTGATCACACGACAATCGCGGGAGACTCGCAACGCAATTTTAGGTGTCATTCAAATTAATGACATCTCAAATATGTGTCCCGCGATTTGTCATTCACATATCGGCGATTTCAAATTGTGGGCAGAGTTGTGCCCGCGATTCAAAACATCGAAGTGTGAATGCAGCCTAAGAGTGCAAATGTCTCTGTTAAAAAGAATGTGAAATTGACACTTGGTTATGTTGGGTGATGAAGAACAAAGGTGAAAAACTGTTTACAAACAGTATAACTTTAGTGTTTTTGGGGGAAAAGGTAGTAGAAGGTTTATTTTACCTTAATGCAGAGAATGCAGTAGAAAAGCTTTTGCTTACCACTTCAGCCCCAGAAGGATTTTCCCCCTTAATGACCAGGCCATTTTCAAAAAAAAAATATAAAGAAACAAAATTTCTTCCTCAGCTTAGGCCGATATATATTCTTCTACATATTTTTGGTAAATAAAATCGCAATAGGTGTGTACTGTGGCGCAAAAGTTATTGCGTCTACAAAATAGGGGATATATTTATGGCATTTTTATTATATATTTTTTTTACTAGTAATGGCGGCGATCTGCGATTTTTATCGGGACTGCGATATGGCGGTGGACAGATCGGACACTTTTGACACTTTTTTGGGACATTGACATTATTACATTGATCAGTGCTATAAAAATGTAGTGATCAACGTAAAAATGACACTGGCAGGGAAGGGGTAAAATTGTAGGGGGCGATCAAGGGTTTAACTGTGTTACCTAGGTGGAACTGTAGGGGGGATGGACTGGCAGGGACATGACAAATCTCACTGTTCCCGATGACTAGGAACAGTAGATCACTGTCATGTACCCTGTCAGAATGGGGATCTGCCTTGTTTACATTGGCAGAAACTCATACTGCCTCTGTAGAAGGCGATCCCGCAGTACAGCTATGGCGATTCACACAAGAGAGCCAACCTGCTGTCGTATAACAAAGGCGGCTGGTTGGCAAGCGGTTAAAGTATAAGTTCACCTTTGGGGACATGTTACATTATCCACCTGTTTATAGGATGGAACATGTAACATCTTACCAATGCTTCAGCCACTGCCCAATCCCCCTCCCTGTGACAGCACTACGGCAAAAAATTCCCCATACTACCAGTTCGTTTTTCAAATCAGCGTGGCTTGTGCAGGACTCCACCCACACGGCCATGTTATTCATTCATTCCTTTGCGGCTTTCGGCTTGTAGTGCTCAATAAACTACCACAGAGCTGTAAAGCGCTGTGGTAGGTTATTGATTCTTCCTGTCAGTGTATCTGCTCTGCCCGTACAGGCACACAGATACACTGACAAATCTGTAGATCTTCATGGCCCCAGAAATCTGTCAATCACTGGTGCAATGCTTTACAGGCTCCAAAAAAAGAAAGAAAAAAAGAAATACACATTTGTATTATCTGCAAAGAAATGTGCATCCTTGGGGGGGGGGGGGCGTGACCGTGTGTGATCGGATGTCCGTGTGAGCAGCTGTGGAGTGAGTGAGAGAGCTCCAGCCTCCGGCTTCCAAAATCCTTTGAGCCGTTCTGTGAGCCCCTGATGCCCTGATGCCTCGGTGATCGCACTAGCTCAAACTTGGCTCAGCCTAGCCCAGCCTAGCCCAGCCTCCTCTCAACTGCTGTTTCTGGATACTGGATACCGATCGGAGCCGCTCCCGTCGGAGTGTCGGAGCAGAGCGGGCAGGATGTTGATTGCCGATCTATGGTGATGTGGAGAGCAGCAGCTCCGTAAGCCCATGAGCCCGTAAGCCTCCGAGTCTCCGAGTCTTCCCATGTGCCTGCTAGTGTGCCCGCTAGCCTGGTGGTCTTGTGAGCCGGAGAGTTGCTCGTTCAGCCCGTCTGTCTTCTGAGCCGCCTCCGCCTCTGCCTCCGCCTTCGCCTCCGGAACGCTCCGAACCATTCCGAATCGCTTCCGAGCCGCCTCAGAGCCGCTTTACAAGTAGCTCCAAGCCGCTTGAGTGCCACCGTGTGAGAAGCGTGTGAAGCTGCTTCCGAACTGCGCAGAGCCGCGTGGAGTCGCTCTTGAGCCGCATGTGAGCTGCCTGTTTTTGTATATCATCCGTGGTCTTTTTTGGTCTTTTTTGGATGGTTGTCCCGAAGCCCCTGAAGTTTATAAAATCCTCTGGACGCTGTCTTCCTGGTTGGTGTCGGTAGCAACAGCAACGGTAACATTAATTGTATTAACTGTATACTACATTATTACATTATACTACACAGCGGGCAGTACTGAACAAGAGGGACGGCTGTGTGGTGATCGTGACTGGGACTGTAACTGCCATTGTGCCATTGTGCCAGACATTTATTGTTTACATAATGGGTCAGTGGTGAAGATTGGCGATAAGGGACATGCTGTGGGACATTGGGGATATATGGAGATATATGGAGATATATGAAGATATGCGTACAGGATGCACAATGCAGTGACAAGTGAGATAGAGAATTATGGAGTATTGAGGTGCTGAGGTGTTGAGGTGTTGAGGTGTGTATGAAGAACTAGTGGAACTAGTGGGGGCATTGAAGTGTTGAAACTGTGAAGTCTGCGGAAAGTGGTGTGTGAACTGTCTCTTACCAGTCTTTTATCTAACCACTACCTAGACTACTCCTCAAAAGTTACTTGAAATTACTTAAATTACCCCTGAAGTTATATGCCTACCAGACGCCAGGCAAGGAGGCAGCCCCCTCCGAAGCCTCTGGGATCCCCGACAGGCACAAGTTTAAGGACCAATCCTCCGTCCACCTCCTGTCCAGCTACCTTTTTCAAAGGACTGACAGAATTGCTGAAACAACACGGGATGGAGCTGGAGACACCAGTAGTGACACCAGATAAAAGAACCACACTTACCACCTCACAAATATATATATCACCTGTTACAAACATTGCAAACACCGTAACTCCCACTGCTACACCTGTTACACCTAAAGGGAAATCTATAGCTATCCCAGCCATTAAGTCACCTGTTGATACATCAGGTGTTGTTAATGTACCAGAAGGCCCAGATAAGGCTTATCCTGACAAGGACTCATGCAGTGCATTATCTACTGGAGCACCCCCTACTGATCTGGTGAATGCCACCACCACAGATGTTATTTTGGCCGCCATAGCTGATAGCAAGATATCTGTTATGAGTCGTATTGATACCCTAGCTGTCGAGTGCACCTTGATTAGGAAAGAAATGGATAAATTCAGGACTCGAGTTGCTGAAGTCGAAACCAGAATATCTACGGTGGAGGATGAGGAAAGAGGCACGGCACAAGCGATATTAGAATTACAACGTCAAGTTAAATTGCTTACAGAGCGTTCAGAAGACGCAGAAAACCGTCTACGCAGAAATAACATTCGGGTGGTGGGCTTACCAGAGGGGGTGGAGGGGGGGCAACTGGCCACCTTTGCAGAGGAATTTTTTAAGATGGTTCTCAAAATAGAGGAAGTGTCTAGTGTGTATACTGTAGAGAGAGCACATCGGATACCCTCAGGACCAAAAAGTGTGGGGCAATCACCACGCCCCTTTTTGGTTCGTTTTTTGAACTATAGGGATAGAGATACGATGTTGGCATTGGCAAGGAAAGCTCCAAATCTTAAATATGAGGGCGCGGATGTGCGTTTCTTCCCAGATTTCTCGGCTGAGGTCCAGAGGAGACGACACACTTTCCAAGAAGTTAAAAAAAGGTTAAAAGAAAAGGGGTGCACATATGCTATGTTCTACCCAGTTAAGTTAAGGGTATCCTTCCAGGGGATGGTACACTTTTTTACGGAACCAGTACAAGTAGCAAATTGGCTAGATTCTCTCTAGCTTAATTGATAAGAAAGAAAAAAGGAGAGGGGGGGAGAGGAGAAGGGGGGAACAAATGGGGTTTTTTTTTTCTTTCTCCTTCTCCTCTCTCTCTTCCCTATCCAGAACGGTATGGAACAAAATGCAATTAAATTGCTATGGAAGCCGGAGGGCATCTCTCACTAAATATTTTTTTTTTTTTTTAGAGCGAACGCAGGTCACTTACCCCTTGCATTCAGTATGGGTTGGGTATTTGGGTTTTGGGGGGGAGGGGGGGTTATGTTTTGGGGGGTTTATATATTTTTTTTTCTCTCCTTCCTTCCCTCGCTATTCCACTCTACCTCGATCTTGGCAGGTTACAGGAATTATTCCCTCAAGTTGTTAAATCCTGGTCTTAAGCACTATAGTCAATGCCTGTATTGGGAAAAAAAGAAAAAGTAATCAATATGGGTGTTTAATGGTTAAATTGTATCGATGGCAAATTCTCTGGAAATAATGTCCTGGAATGTTAGGGGCTTGAACTCAAAAATGAAGAGAGCAACTGTCCTGAAATATATTGAGACTCATAGCCCCAATAAAGTTATTTTGCAAGAAACACATTTAATGGGGAAAGCGATAGGATCTATAAAAAAAAAGTGGATGCAATTTTCCTTCCATTCCACCTTTTCGACATATGCCAGGGGTGTGGCAATTCTAATTCATAAAAATATTTTATGTACTGTACTCCATGTTTTTTCAGACACCCTGGGGCGATATGTGGGCGTGGTTATGGAATGGCTTTCTTTAAAGATAATTCTGATAGGTGTTTACATTCCACCTCCATTTAAGGTCGAGGTTTGATATACCTTGATGGATGAATTTGCTTCTTTCCTGCCAGCAAAGGTTCTGATCTTGGGGGATTTTAATTGTGTATTAGATTACTCCTTGGATACAACAAACCCAACAAAATCGCCAAGGTTAGAATTGTCTGATTGGGCTGAAGCAGTAGGCCTTAGGGAAATTTGGAGATGGAAACATCCAACTATAAAACAATACTCGTACTTATCCCATGTCTTCCACTCCTCTTCCCGTATTCATCTAGCCTTTGGCAGTCAAAATCTTTTGCCATCAGTTGAGGAAGTAGAATATTTAGCGGGTGGAATATCGGATCACTCACCATTGTTGTTGATGCTGTCCACCCAGGGAAGAACAGGTATTAAATCCTGGCGCCTAGATTCAAACTGCGTACGAGACCCAGAAATTAAGCAAGTAGTAACTAGACGTATAAATGAGTTCTGGGAATTGAACGAAGGTACAGCGTCAGCTCAGATGGTATGGGATTCTTTCAAAGCTGTAGTAAGAGAAGAATATATTTCAGGTATTAAGATGGTTAGGAGAGTGCGAAATAAACTTACCCAGCAGTTTCAGGAGAAGGAGATGAGATGTGCGGCAGCGCACGCTACATCCCCTTCAACGGATACTATCCAAGAACTTAGACAAGCCAGAAGGGAACTAAGATTACATTTTAGAGAAATAGCAGGGAAGGAGGAAAGATCGCGAGCGGAAAACTGGTAGGGGAAAAGAATGGTAGGTTGTTAGCACTACTGACAGTAGAAGAACATACCCCAACATATATACCGTGTATATATGACAAGGACGGTCAGTTAAAGACTTCAAGGGCGGATGTTATGCAGACCTTTGTGGATTTCTACAAGTCATTGTATGCACCAATTCCGTCATATGACGACGGGGATCTGGTTTCCCTTTTGCGGACTCTAGATCTTCCGTGTTTATCGGATGAGAATACACAACTCCTAGATGCACCATTTACAATAGAGGAGATACAGGCAGCCATCAGTTCCTTCCCCCTGGGGAAATCACCTGGGCCAGATGGTTTACCTGCGGAATGGTATCAGACGTATAAAGAGGAAATCTCACCCAAGCTATTGGAAATGTATGGCGTATGTTTGGAAGAGAGAAATCTGCCATCGTCCTTTTATGGGGCAAATATTACCATATTGGCTAAACAAGGAAAAGACACACAGAGATGTACTTCTTATCGACCGATAGCATTACTAAATGTGGATTTTAAGATTTTGACTAAAATGCTAGCGGCCAGATTGGCAAGGGTGGTTCATACCTTGGTGTCAGCTGATCAGACGGGATTTGTGTCCAAGAAGGCAAAAGACGTGAATATCCGAAGGGTATTCATGCATGTTGCCTTAGCTTCAGATTCAGGAGAAGACCGAGCGTTGGCCTTTCTCGATTTAGAGAAGGCCTTCGATTTGGTTGACTGGCATTATATGTATAGAGTGTTAGAACAGATGGGCTTTGGCAGAGTTTTTTTGACCTGGATGGAAATACTATATGATCACCCGATGGCCGCTATCAAGTTAAATGTGGAAGTATCAAACCCTTTTCGAATTGGTCGAGGGACTAGGCAAGGCTGTCCCCTATCCCCTGAGCTTTTTGCTCTTATGATGGAGCCGATAGCCAAGGTGATACGGGACTCTATGATGGTTAAGGGTATTTGTGTGGGACCCTTGATAGAGAAAACTGCATTATATGCTGATGATGTGGTTCTGTTTTTAACAGATCCGGCTGCGTCACTTCGATATGCCTTGGAGATATTTGGTAAATTTGCCACCTTTTCCGGGCTGAGGGTTAATTGGACTAAGTCCATGGTCCTGCGCCTGGGAAGGGGGATGTCTCCTTGGCCTATGGAGGGTAATGCTTTACAAGTAGTAAATGAATATAAGTATTTGGGTATTACTGTGTCATCGTACTTGGAGGATTTTGTCAAGTTAAATGTTTCGCCGGCATTAATGCTTGTGAAACGTAAAACTACGATCTGGAGGAATTTACCATTATCTCTTATTGAGAGGGTGAATTTAATTAAGATGAAACTTTTGCTGTTATTGCTTTATGTATTTAAACACTCTCCAGTATTGATACCGAAATATTTATTTAAATCCTTGAATGGGTGGATATCAGATTTTATATGGCAGGGGAAAACACCCAGAATTAAAATGAAGATACTGCAACAGCCACGAAGAGATGGAGGCTTAGCAGCCCCGGACTTTTATAGGTACTTTCTGGCAGGACAGTTATTGGTTATAAATAGATGGCTAAAGGGGGCCGGAGATGATACGGCTGTAGCCCTAGAGGCTGCAGTTGTGGGGTCATATGAAATGCTGGCTTCCCAAATATATAGGGGAAATAGTGGGTTACACACACTACCAACCCCCATGAAAACAGTGCTTAGGGCTTGGAATTTGATACAGGGAACGGAATTTGGAGGTTCAAAATTGATCTCTCCATATACACCACTATGGAGAAATCCGGTTTTCGAACAATTCCTTAAAATTGAAGATCCCCAAGTCAGGTTTGGAGTGGAAGCTTTGATATCTCCAGCTCCGTCATGCCTTTCAAAGACAATTTGGAAGATCAGATGGTAACTTTGGTAGTTCAGAGTTGGAGATAGTTCTGCGAAGGGAGCGGTTGATTAAACCACTATCTACAATATATAAATCCTTGTTTAACCAGACGGAAGATTTGCTAAGGAAATGTAGATCAAGGTGGGAGGGGGTAATCCCTGATCTTGACAGTAAAAGTTGGGAAAATATATGGAGGAAATCCCTTTCAAACCTGGTCTCAACCCGGCACTATCTTATCCAATATAAGATAGTACACTGGAGTTACTTGACACCAAGCAGGATGTCTAGGATATCGGGGGAGGGGGAGGCTACTTGTTGGAGATGTCGGGAACAGGGAGCAGATTTGGTGCATATCTTTTGGGATTGCCCAAAAATAAAAAAATTCTGGAGGGAAGTTATGACTTTTATTGAGGATACAATTTCAGTACCATTACAACCAGAATTAAAGCACAGGTTGTTGGGGCTGGTAGATGAACTGGTCCCCGACCAGACAATGAGAACGTTAATTGAGTTATTACTCTTCCATGCTAGGAAGCAGATCGTCCTGGCGTGGAAGAGCCCCTTGGCGCCCACGATAGACCTATGGAAAAACTCAGTGGATAAAGCCCTTCCCTGTTATAAAGCAGTATATCGGAATAATGGAAAGCTGCAGAAATTTGATAAAATTTGGTGTAGGTGGTTAGCCTCGCCCAGTGGATTAAGTCAAATAAATTAGACCTTTAGACCTTAAGATCTGGAGATCTGGAGGTGTTGGTGGAACGAGAAGACCGAAGTTGAGGGGTTAATGTTAAGAAACAACATGATTGGTATATAGAGAAGGAGGGTGGGGTTTATTATGGGGGGGGGTGGGTTTTTTTTTTGTTTTTTTGTTTTTTTTTGGGGTGAGAATTGGGAATGTTGTGGAACTGTTGTGTGATGTATTGATTGTAAATTGTTTGAAAAATAATAAAGAGGAATTAAAAAAAAAAGAAATGTGCATCCTTTAAGCTGCAAGGGCGGTAGATGGGGGTGTTCACATGCCACAGGTGCAATGCTTTACTTCATACTCCCCCCCCCCCCCCGTCACGTTTGGCATGCAACTCCTGAAAATAACCCATCCAATTGAATATTGATGCACTGGAGCAGTGGTGTAGCATTTACAAGGTTAAGACAGGGGTGAGGAGGTATCATATCACCTCCTCTCTGCCTGTCAAAATCTCTAAAAAGCAATCTGAATGTGAATTGCGCTGCAGAGGCACAGCAATATTGCTCTTTGTCTAAGCCTACAGGCCTAGTTCACACCTGAACAATTTTCTGCTTGAAGATTGTAGCTCTAAAATGCTCAACAAGCCAAATCCCATTAATTTCAACAGCCTCTGTTCACATTTGATCATTCTGTCGCCTGAAGCAAAACGCCTGAATCTTAAAAAAGTACATGAGCTTCTTTTTGGCAGATTACAAGCATTTTTGACCCCATAGACTTCAATAGAAAAGCCTTCCTTGAGCATTTTATGAGCGTTTTGTTGCTCGTTTTCTGCTCAAAGAGTAGCCCCTAATTTCTGTTGGAAAGAACAACAGCATGATTGCATATAAACTGACTATATTCTGTATGCATTATACTTATCTATGCAGCAGGTGGCACTGTAGTATTATATTGTATAGTTAATGTATTCTATGCTAATGTAATCACAGGATGTACGCTCTGTATCTAAGTGTGCACTTGTTTGTTGTCCTTAGTTCCTGTTTCTGTTTCCATGATAAAGACATATTCTGATATTTCTCCATAAAAGCAAAGTTATTGCTGCCAACAAGAAGCTTCCAGCGCATTATATCAATACTCTGACAACAGTTTACTCTCCCTCTCCTCCCGCTAGTGCTTTCTATTCGCTAAATAAAAATGCCTGAAGCTGTAAAACGCTTGTAATATGCTGCTAAAACGCTTTAAAAAAGCTTTCAAAAAAGCTTAAAAAAACACCCTAAAAGGCCAGTAACTCAGTATGCTAAGGTCTGAATGGAGCCTAAAATTTTGATCCTTTCCCAGCTGTGTGTCAAAAGACTGGTGGCAATAGACCTTTGGAGGAAATCTTAGCTGAGGACAGCTCAAGAAAAAGCCCTATTTGAAAAAAACATTCAGTTAAAACTCACATCTGTTCATTTTGTTTCTCAGTTAAACAGTTCACAGTTATTTGGTTTTAAAAGTTCACAACCAAACTATGAAGGCTGCTCCTCTGGAAAAAAATTGCTTTCAACGTAATTGCTGTCATAAAACATTGCAAGTAATTTATGAGCAGACAACGCTTTGTTAAAAAGGTCTTCTTTCCTTTTGTGACCTCTTGACCCAGTTTTATGGATTTTAGGTAGGTTATGTATTTAAAAATGTTATTGGACATAATGGGTTGTGTGATGGAATTGTATCAAAGAATTAGACATAGCTGAGCAAACTTTCATTTTTTTAAGCTAAACAGATCCATGGAAATGAGTTAATATGGAATTTCACTCTCTCAATCAACTGACTATTTTTAATCCTTATGCTGCTAGCATTAGTAAATAGATGGTGGAGTATATCATATTTACTTGTTTTAAATTGTTTTTTTTTTACATTTCTTCAATTACTTCCTGGTATCCATGCCTGGGCAAAATTATGTCATTTATTCCAGGAGTCTTCATGAACAGAGGATGGGAGGAGGGGTTTTCTCCGCTAAGCAGTAGCACACTCACCTGCAGATGGATTCCTGATTAGGTGTTGGCAGGGTAGAGTTTGTATTCAAAGGGACATATTGGATGGGGTGGAGGTACTGAGTGTGTGTATGTGTGTGAGTGTGTGTGTGTGGGGGTTGATTTGTTCTAGATGTAGTATTACTGTATATTTTTATGTAATGAAATGTTATTGGAGTCAAGGTCTTAGTGTTAAGAAATGGAGAACCCCACTTTGATATAATGTTCCAAAATATGATATTTCTTGTTAGACTGTGTATAAAGCTAAAACATTTTTCTTTAGTTCTAGGTAGAGTAGGGAATGGCTAAGGCAGGCCATAGATGATGTGATTTTCTTTCCTACAACCACGGGTTTATAGGAAAGAAAATTGCTTGATTCCCCCTCCAACAGTCAGTATGGCATATGTCATTTCTGCTCGGAGCAACGCAGCTGGAGCGCAAACGATGTCCCCTGCTTCCTCATTCAGCTCCACAAGCTTTTTTTGTTCTTAACTTTGTGGCTTTTGTTGTTTGGATCGTACACTATATAGATTTTATTCATTTTAAACTTAAATAAACGGGCATACCGTATATACTCGAGTATAAGCCGAGTTTTTCAGTACATTTTTTGTGCTGAAAAAGCCCCCCCTCGGCTTATACTCGAGTCAGTGTCTGTGGGTAATGAATAAATTCACATTACACAGAGCGCGCTGCTTCTAAGAGCCGTTCTGTGCCTGAAACCCTGACCTAAATACATTGGAATGCAGAGAATGCTGAGAGAGGTGTCAGATTTTCAACTTGATGTCGGGAGGAGGGCGAGATGCGTGGGTGTTAGCTGTTCAGTCCTGCCACCTCCTGATCTCAGTGAAGATATGCAGCTCTCTCTCTGCATTCTCAGCATTCTCTACATTCCAATGTAATTAGGTCACACTTTCATGCACAGAACGGCTCTTAGAAGCAGCGTGCTCTGTAGATTGTGAATCTACCTTACTCATCTCTTCTGTGTTCTGGCTACCACCTCTGTGTAATGGCTGAGTCCCTATGTCCTGGCTAAAATCCCTGTGTTCTGGCTCCCTGTCCCTGTGTTATGGCTCCCTGTCCTTGTGTTCTGGCTCCCTGTCCCTGTGTTCTGGCTCCCTGTCCCTGTGTTCTGGCTGCTGCATTTCCCACCCTAGGCTTATACGCGGGTCAATAACTTTTCCCCGTTTTTTGTGGTAAAATTAGGTGCCTCGGCTTATATTCGAAACGGCTTATACTCGAGTATATACGGTATGTATTTCACGATCGGAGCACACCTCTCTTTTTTTGCATCCACGTTCCGGACGTGCAGTTGAGAATAACGAGGATATTGTTTGGATGACTTTGATAAAGTGCTCTTGACCCCTGTAATGGGGGTCATATTCTTCTGGTAAGTGCGTTGTGGCACCGGTGTTTGGTGAAGGGATTTGGCACAGAAGAAAATCCTGGGAGTGTTTATATGGACTATGAATGATCCAGTGGCATTGTGCACTCTATATATCGCCTAAACCTTTTTGAGCACACGGCACTTTATGGACCTTATGAACTTTGCCCTGTTTTAATAATCATTTGTGTACCATCCGTGATATTTTAATCTGATCTATTGCACATAATTGTTGTATTGATGTAAATTTATTTATGATCGCGGCTTGCTATACTCCTAACTGTTTATAAGATCATTCTGTTACACCAGCAGCTCATAGCGTCAATTGTACCCATAGCGTAGGTAAACATTGGTCACTGAGTTCAGCCCCAATTTGGTTTTGTATTGTCAAAAGTCAGAGATCCTTCTCTCACTATTTATTGCAGTTCGGAAAGACAACCAGGGAACTTGCATTTTCAGATGGAGAACTCAGGAATGGCAACACACATACAGTATGTCTCTCATACCAGGTTTCCCTTCAGTTCAATTGATAGGGCAATTGCTAAGAAATTTTCTTTTTTTATTATCTAGACTTTTTGGCCTCATACACACCACACAAGCACCAGACAAAACATTGTGCAGGTGTGTGGTCAGAGTTCACACATAGGACAAGTATGGTAATTGCATTGCTATGGCTGAATATGTGCTCGGCACAAGCACTGCTCTGACCTAAGTTTACCACTTCCAGTCCTGACTGTTTGCAGATTGCAGCACAAATTACTACATGCACAAACAGCTGTTCTGTGAAAATGAGACAAAAATGAGAAATGCATAATTTAGCAGCAACATGGCTCAGACCAGTAATTTCAATGAGACCTCAGACAGAACCCACCCAGGGTGTCACTCTCATGTCAGTAGCATGAGACTAGCATGTCACTAGCATGAGCATGACTCAGGTCTTTGTTTGTTTGCAGCTTTTCTTAAGATGGACTATGAAGACTTGACAAAGTCTGATTGGTACTTTGGCCAAAGGAGGCTGGTATGGTTCACTACTCGCTACAGACTGGACTCAATTCTGGGACAGAGCAGCAATGTCAGAACCAGTACTACAGTGATTTGCAGCTTTTATAAGGATCGGCCAAGTATGGAATATGCATACTTATATTGGTCCAAGCTGGAACAATGTAACTATGCAATAATAATATAAGAAAAATAATCAAACTTCCATTTTAGTTTGAAACTCTGGGCAAACTTGTGGAAAAATCACAAGAAATTTTAAAAATGTGATTTCTGGGAGCAATTTGTGCACCAGGGATATCGAAAATGGCAGTGTCTTCAGAATGACAGAATGACATGGAGCGGTCATTTTAATAAGAATAAATTAGAAAATGTTTTTTGATGCAGTTATTAGCACATAGAGTTTCAAATTGCATAGGCTATGCGACTTACTTATTCAGTAACAGTGTCACCTGTTAGCCCACCCCTGCCCTTGCCCAGCAAGATGTATCACCTCTCTGCTCTATGGGAATTTTTGCTCCAAAACTCTTCTCATGCACAGTGCTAGGGCCTGAGTGGTCCTCATGGGTGGGATGGTGATTATGTCACCCACCTAAGCTAAAGAACACTAAAAAGGTGTTCAAACGGGTCTCAAAGTTTGATTTTACCTTCAAACTAATAAAAAGAATATAATAATAACGTATCAATGTAA
>BLSH010256367.1:284994-306711 GCA_018402905.1 Glandirana rugosa
AGTGTGAAAAATTCCCTGGTTTTCATTACCCTGTCTAATTGTTAGTATTTAGTTTGAAAGTGAAAAATTATGAACCAACGTTTAGGAAACGTCAGTTAATGTCGGACTTCAGACCTTACGTATCTGTAGTGGTCTGCGACCCAAAGTAGGGACCACTATGAGACGGTCCGAAGATGACGTTGACAGAATTCAAGGACGAACAAGAACCCCGTAAAAGGGAAGTCAAAACAGAAGTCGTTCACTTTACGTACAAGTTAGTCTAAGTCCAGTCCACGAACTGAACCGGTAACGTATTGTAAGGTGAAGAAAGGGAATTTTTTGAGAAACCAACGAAAGCGTCATACGAAGCCCAGTAACAGGTAGACGTGACTGTGTGGCAGGTTACTCAAGACTTCAACTCATTGGACGGTGTGTCAGTGCAGATGGACAATGACCCGAAGCATACTGCGAAAGCAACCAAAGAGTTTTTTAAGGGAAAGAAGTGGAATGTTATGCAATGGCCAAGTCAAGCACCTGACCTGAATCTGATTGAACATGCATTTCACTTGCTGAAGACAAAACTGAAGGGAAAATGCCCCAAGAACAAGCAGGAACTTAAGACAGTTGCAGTAGAAGCCTGGCAGAGTATCACCAGGGATGAAACCCAGCGTCTGGTGATGTCTATGCATTCCAGACTTCAGGCTGTAATTGACTGCAAAGGATTTGCAACCAAGTATTAAAAAGTGAAAGTTTGATTTATGATTGTTAATCTGTCCCATTACTTTTGGTCCCTTAAAAAGTGTGAGACACATATACAAACTGTTGTAATTCCTATACCGTTCACCTGATTTGGATGTAAATACCCTTCATTTAAAGCTGAAAGTCTGCAGTTAAAGCACATCTTGTTTGTTTCATTTCAAATCCATTGTGGTGGTGTATAGAGCCAAAAAAATTAGAATTGTGTCAATGTCCCAATATTTATGGACCTGACTGTAAAAAGTATCTTTGCAGTTTGGCTTGGCAGTACTCTTGGCAGTGTTGAGAGGTACGGACCTAAAAAAATATGACATGTACTAATGTGTTTAACCACTTCAGCCCCGGAAGGATTTCCCCCTTTAGGACCAGAGCCCATTTTGCGACTCGGCACTGCGTCGCTTTAACTAAAAATTGCACAGTCGTGCGGCGTTGTACCCAAACGAAATTTGCGTCCTTTTTTTCCCACAAATAGAGCTTTCTTTTGGTGGTATTTGATCACCTCTGCGTCATTTCTGATCGCCGCTATAAACAAAAGAAGAGCGACAATTTTGCAAAAAAAACCCAAATTTCTTACTTTTTGCTAAAATACAAATCCAAAAAAAAATATATAAAAAAACATTTTTTTTCATCGGTTTTGGCCGATTTATATTCTTCCTCATATTTGTGATAAAAAAAATTGCAATCGGCGTTTATTGATTGGTTTGCACAAAAGTGGCCGCGTTTACGGATGATGAGAATTCATTTCTGGGGTTTTTATTTTATTTTTATTTTTTACTAGTAATAGCGGCGATCTGCGATTTTTAGCGGTACTGCGATATTAGGGCGGACATGTCGGAACATTTTGACACTTTCTTGGGACCATTGGCATTTATACAGCGATCAGTGCTATAAAAATACACTGATTACTGTGTAAATGCCATTGGCAGTGAAGGGGTTAACCTGCAGGGGGCGCTCTAAGGGTTAAATGTGTTCCCTGGGCGTATTCTAACTGTGGGGGGACTGCCCTAGCTGGGGAAGGGAAGCGATCACAGCTTCCATGTGCACGGACCTCCGTTCTTTCACTCCGGGGGGGCATCGCGGGTGGCCGGCGGAGATTGAATCCGCCGCACCCGCTCCCTGGCCCTCCCCGGACACAGTGAGCGCGCGGGCGCGCCTCCGGCGGCGCGCCCGCGCGCTCACTAGGCGCGATCTCGCAGCCGCCATCATATGACGCCGATTTGCGCAGGAGCGCCACACTGTCGCCGTCAATTGCCGATCAGCGGTCGGCAGGCGGTTAATGTACAGTGTGAATACAGCTTTATAGATGACCACAATGCCCCACCTTAAAATCCCAACTATTTTTGAATAGTGTATTATGCATACCCAAGTGTTCCTAATAAGGTTAGCTATAGATAAGCAGGTATCTTCCTTAGACTGACAGTTGAAGTTGGAATGTTCGGAATATTTAAAAAGTAATATCATTATTTAGCTCTAAGAGCTAGAGTTTTTTAGAAAAATTAGAAGTCATTAAAGTGACTCTATTACAAAGAAAAAAATCATTAATTATTAAAAAAAAATCTGTAAAAGAAGAGGTGTAATACTATCCAGTCCCGCCATCCGTGCTTCAGATCTTTGTTCTCTTGAAGAGTAAGCCCAGTCCAAAAAGGCTATTAAATATCTTTCCTGCAGGGAGATTTAACTGCTTGTTGACTATTATCTCATTAGGATCACAATAATTTCAGTGTTCTACAAAATTAGTCCCTACCAACAATTAACGGAGTGATTTAAAGCTGAATTACAGGTATGGATTGGATTTTATAGCATAGATACATTGGTTCAGCTTGGACCTATTTAAGTATGCATATCCCATACCTGTGGGATCCCTATGGAAGCTTGAAATCACTGTAGTAATCTCATCTACTACCATCCACTGGGTTCCTTGCTGAGCAGTTGTCCTGCTGCATAGTAGCCGCAGTGGGCCACAGGTTCTGCCATTCACAGAACAAACACTGTGCATTTTTCCTCAATGAATGCAAGGCAAGGCAAGGCATTCTCTGACTGGACTAGGCGGAGGGGTTTGGTGATGCCACAATCTCCATCTAGTCCAATCAGAGGATGACTTGCATTCACTGAGAAAAATGCAAGGCATTCTGCACTGAGCAAGCAACCCGCTGTGTTCACTATGCAGTAGGGCACTAGGGGCCCAGATGACAATGACGATCACTGTAGTAGCAGAGATTACTTCGGTGATTTCCAACTTCCACAGGGATCTCACGGCCCAGGTGTTGTATAGTATAGGTGTACATACTTGTATAAGTTTGTTTTATAGTATAGTTGAATAGTATTTTTTACATTCATGAGTAGGGGCGGCCCATCCATTGAGGGTGCATGGGTGCCCCCCCCCATCCATGCCGCCACCCTCCCTATCCATACACCCAGTCCCTTTCAGGATGCTGTGCGCATGAATTCCAATGGCGGGGTGTGTTTTTTTGAAGCACTGATTAGAGCCAGAGGCTCTAATAGGCTTCAAAATAGGATGCGCTCGGGCCACAGATCATTGCATCCAGAGCCCATCCAGGTGTGTTGCAACAGCGAACGAATATTCGTTGTTGCAACACTGATCCTCCTCCCCGCCAATTGGGAAGCGGGTCTGATACCCGTCACCTGGTTGGCTGAAAGGACAGGTGATCCTATTTGATTCCTAGGAGGAGGGGAGGAAATGCACAGCAGAAGCGAGGAGGGGGAGAAGACACACGAGCAGCTGCATGCTGCCCAGATGCCCAGTATGATGTCCAACGATGCCCTGATCCCCGCTGCTCCTTGATGACCGCCGATGCCCAATCCCCGCTGCCTAGATGGGGTAAGTGCCGGTGGACCGACCGGCAGACAGCGAGTGGGGGGCTTTGAGGTGCTGCTGGGGGTGGTTGTTTGCCACCCCCCAAACAAAAAACCACCAGCCGCCACTGTTCATGAGTATATCAATTGTGGCACAAGCAAAGTTGTTTATGTCGTGGAATGCAAACAATGTAACAAACAGTATGTGGAATGTACTTCAAGACTAGAGTTGAGCAGACACCTGGATGTTCGGGTCCGTCTGGTTCGGCTGAACTTTGCGGAAAAGTTCTGGTTCGGCCGAACTTGACCCCGGACCCCGAACCCCATTGAAGTCAATGGTGACCCGAACTTTTGGGCACAAAAATGGCTGTAAAAAAGTCCTGGAAAGGGCTAGAGGGCTGCAAAGGCAAGCAAAATGGGGGTAAGAGTAGGATAAGTGCCCTGCAAACAAATGTGGATAGGGAAATAACTTAAAATCACATGAAAAAAAATAAAAATGGGAGGAGGAGATGGATGTGGAGTAGGAGCCTAGAGGTTGACCGTGGCAGTGTAGGTGGAAGTGGCGGTGGAGGAGGAGGAGGAGGTAGCCAACACTGTTTTTTGTTTGTTTTTTTTTTCTAATTGGGGTAGCCCCCAAAATATTGAGACATATTAAAAAAAAAAAAGTATACCAATGGCTGTGTGAGGCCAGTCTAAATGGCTATTCTGCACAAGGTACAGACAAGTCTTGTGGGATCCATGCCTGGTTCATTTTAATAAACGTTAGCTTGCGCTTGTCTGTGATAACGCCCCCTGCCATGCTAAACACACATTCAGACAATACACTGGCTGCAGGGCAGGCCAGCACCTCCAAGGAATAAAGGGAAAGCTCAGGCCATGTGCCCAATTTGGAGACCCAGAAGTTGAATGGAGCAGACCCATCAGTCAGTACGTGCAGGCGTGTGCACACATACTGTTCCACCATGTTGCTGAAATGCTGCCTCATGCTAAGACGTTGCCTGGTGGTGTTTGTTGTGTCATGTTGCTGACAAAGCTTTTCCACATTTTGGCCATGCTAACCCTGCCTTCTGAGGTGCTGGCGGTGCCACAGCTGCGTTGGTGACCTCTTCCTCCTCCTGCGCCTTCGCCTTGTGCTTCCACTGAGCCCCCTGTGTCATTTTGGAATGCCCTCAGCAGCGCGTCTACCAGCATGCGCTTGTAGTTGCGCATCTTCCGATCACGCTCCAGTGAGGGAATTAAGGACGGCACGTTGTCCTTGTAACGGGGATCCAGCAGGGTGGCCACCCAGTAATCAGCACAAGTTACAATGAGGGCAACTCGGCTGTCGTTGAGCAGGCACTGCAGCATGTAGTCGCTCATGTGTGCCAGGCTGCCCAGAGGCAAAGGCAAGCTGTCCTCTGTGGGAGGTGTATCATCTGTGTCCTCCGTATTCCCCCAGCCACACTCCAGTGATGCCCACGAGCTGCGTTGGGTGCCACCCTGCTGTGAACATGGTTCCTCCTCCTCCAGAACTGTGCCCGGGCTTGAAAATTTTTTACCTGGCCTATACTGGTGCAGGAACCCACCCTCCGAGCCACTTGTGAATGACTGGCCTGATAACCGTGGAAGTGGTGGAGTACTCGAAACACCGCAATATGGTACACAGGTCTCGCATTGGAGGCCCACTCGTTGGTGGTGAAGTGGTGCTGTTCAGCAGAGCGACTGATCCTTGCATGCTGCAGCTGAAACTCCACCATTGTCTGCTGCTGCTCACACAGTCTCTCCAGCATGTGCAAGGTGGAGTTCCACCTTGTGGGCACGTCACATAGGAGGCAGTGAGCGGGAAGGCCGAAGTTCCGCTGCAGCACAGACAGGCGAGCAGCAGCAGAGAGAGGACGCTGAAAGCGAGCACAGATGGCCCGCACTTTCTGCAGCAGCTCTGACATATCCGGGTAGTTTTTTAGAAATTTCTGCACTACCAAATTCAGCAAATGCGCCAGGCAAGGGATGTGCATCAAACCGGCTAGGCCCAGAGCTGCTATGAGATTTCGCCCATTATCGTACACCACCAGGCCGGGCTTGAGGCTCAGTGGCGAAAAAACACTCATTGGTCTGTTGTTCAATGCCCGTCCACAGCTCCTGCACAGTGTGGGGTTTATCCCCCAAACATATCAGTTTTAAAACAGCCTGCTGTCATTTCCCCCTGGATGTGCTGAAGTTGGTGGTGAAGCTTAGCGGATGAGGAGGTGGTAGAGGAGGAGGAGGAAGCGCAGTAGGAGAAAGAGGCAACAGGAGGCAAAGAGAAATGCCCTGCAATCCTGGCGGAAGGACAAGCGCCAAACGGCTAGCCGCCTCAGGCCCACCCGCCACTACATTTGCCCAGTGTGCAGTTAGCGAGATATAGCGTCCCTGCCCGTGCTTACGGGTCCACGTATCAGTGGTTATGTGGACCTTGCCACAGATGGAGTTGCGCAGTGCACACTTGATCTCGTCCCCGACTTGTTTGTGCAGGGAAGGGATGGCTCGCCTGGAAAAGTAGTGGCGGCTGGGAACCACGTACTGTGGGACAGCCACCGCTATCAGGTTTTTAAAACTGTGCGCGTCCACCAGACGGAATGACAGCATTTCAAAGGCCAGGAATTTTGAAATGCTGGCATTCAGGGGCAGGGATCGTGGGTGGGTGGGGGGGGGGGTTACTTCCTCCTTCTCTCCAGTGTTTGGGAGATGGACAGCTGCAAGCTTCCATGGGACCGTGCTTGGGGACGGTGGCGGACATGGTGGCGTTGCTCTCACATTGTCTGTTTGCTGGGTGGCAGGTGACACTGGCACTGTAGAGGTGGAGGAAGAGGCCGAGGCAGCAGCAGAAGAGGAAGCAGGAGCAGGCCGAGACCTTTCTTGGATTTTGAGGTGCTTATTCCACTGCAGCTCGTGCTTTACATGTAGATGCCTGGTCATGCAGGTTGTGCTCAGGTTTAGAACATTTATGCCTCACTTCAGGCTCTCATTGCACAGCGTGCAAACCACTCATGTCTTGCCGTCAGCACATTGTCTGAAGAACTGCCACGCAGGGGAACGCCTTTGAGCTGCCTTTGGTGTGCTAGGTCCCTGGGTGCGGTGGGTAGTAGCTGGCATACTGTCTAGGGGACGCTCGCTCTGCTTTTGCAACCTGCTTCCTCTTTTGCTGTGCTGGTGCCTCTGTGCGACCACCACCTCTTCCTCCAAATTGCACACGTCACTCGCATGACCTTCATTCCATGTGGGGTCTAGGACCTCATCATCCTCCTCCACATCATTTTTCACCCACCCTTCACCACTGCCCTCCTTGTCAGTCTGCACACTGTGGAAAGCCGCAGCAGTTGGCACCTGTGTTTCGTCATCATCAGAGATGTGCTGCGCTGGTGTTTCCATGTCCTCATCCTGCATGAGAAGTGGTTGAAGGTTCTGTCGGCTACTCGCACCTGAAGAAGGTGTTTCACTTGTGCGTGTAGCTGGCACAAATCGACCACGTCTTCTCCTTCACCAAAACCACCAACACCAGCAGCACCACAACCACGTCCCTTATTTGACGCTCTCCTCATTCTGGCCGTAAATGTACTATGTAGCACTATTTATTAATACAAAAAAAAAAAAGAAGAATAAATTCTTCTTTATTTCTTGGAAAACAGCAACGTAGATGCACTTTTTATTTTTGTTCAAGATATGCATGGTGAGATGATTTTAGAACAATAATCTGTCCCTCACAGGAGCAGCAGGAAACTCTCCCACTAGCAGCAGGAGATGATTTTAGAACAATAATCTGTCCCTCACAGCACCAGCAGGAACCTCTCCCTATAGCAATATGATGAGATGATTTTAGAACAACAATCTGTCCCTCAAAGGAGCAGCAGGAACCTCTCCCTCTAGCAATATATGATGATTTTAGAACAATAATCTGTCCCTCACAGCACCAGCAGGAACCTCTCCCTGTAGCACTATGATGAGATGATTTTAGAACAATAATCTGTCCCTCACAGCAGCAGCAGGAGCCTCTCCCTCTAGCAGTAGGAGATGATTTTAGAACAATAATCTGTCCTTCACAGCACCAGCAGGAACCTCTCCCTGTAGCACTATGATGAGATGATTTTTGAACAATAATCTGTCCCTCACAGGAGCAGCAGGAACCTCTCCCTCTAGCAGTAGGAGATGATTTTAGAACAATAATCTGTCCCTCACAGGAGCAGCAGGAACCTCTCCCTCTAGCAGTATGTGATGATTTTAGAACAATAATCTGCCCCTCACAGCTTCAGCAGGAGCCTCTCCCTCTAGCAGTATGTGATGATTTTAGAACAATAATCTGCCCCTCACAGGAGCAGCAGGAACCTCTCCCTGTAGCACTATGATGAGATGATTTTAGAACAATAATCTGTCCCTCACAGCACCAGCAGGAACCTCTCCCTCTTGCAGTAGGAGATGATTTTAGAACAATAATCTGTCCCTCACAGCACCAGCAGGAACTTCTCCCTGTAGCACTATGATGAGACGATTTTAGAACAATAATCTGTACCTCACAGGAGCAGCAGGAACCTCTCTCTCTATCAGTAGGAGATGATTTTAGAACAATAATATGTCCCTCACAGCACCAGCAGAAACCTCTCCCTGTAACATTATGATGAGATGATTTTAGAACAATAATCTGTCCCTCACAGCAACAGCAGGAACCTCTCCCTCTAGCAGTATGTGATGATTTTAGAACAATAATCTGTCCCTCACAGCACCAGCAGGAACCTCTCCCTATCACAGTAGGAGATTATTTTAGAACAATAATCTCTCTCACAGCACTAGCAGGAACCTCTCCCTCTAGCAGTATGTGATGATTTCAGAACAATAATCTGTCCCTCACAGGAGAAGCAGGAACCTCTCCCTCTAGCAGTAGGAGATGATTTTAGAACAATAATATGTCCCTCACAGCACCAGCAGGAACTTCTCCCTGTAGCCTTATGATGAGATGATTTTAGAACAATAATCTGTCCCTCACAGGAGCAGCAGGAACCTCTCCCTCTAGCAGTAGGAGATGATTTTAGAACAATAATCTGTCCCTCACAGCACCAGCAGGAACCTCTCCCTATCACAGTAGGAGATTATTTTAGAACAATAATCTTTCTCACAGCACCAGCAGGAACCTCTCCCTCTAGCAGTATGTGATGATTTCAGAACAATAATCTGTCCCTCACGGCACCAGCAGGAACTTCTCCCTGTAGCCTTATGATGAGATGATTTTAGAACAATAATCTGTCCCTCACAGGAGCAGCAGGAACCTCTCCCTCTAGCAGTAGGAGATGATTTTAGAACAATAATCTGTCCTTCACAGCACCAGCAGGAACCTCTCCCTATAGCAGTAGGAGATGATTTTAGAACAATAATCTGTCCCCCAAAGCACCACCAGGAACCTCTCCCTATAGCACTATGATGAGATGATTTTAGAACAATAACCTATCCCTCACAGAAGCAGCAGGAACCTCTCCCTGTAGCAGTATGTGATGATTTTAGAACAATAATCTGTCCCTCACAGCACCAGCAGGAACCTCTCCCTATCACAGTAGGAGATTATTTTAGAACAATAATCTCTCTAACAGAACCAGCAGGAACCTCTCCCTCTAGCAGTATGTGATGATTTCAGAACAATAATCTGTCCCTCACAGCACCAGCAGGAACCTCTCCCTGCAGCACTAGGTGATGATTTTAGAACAATAATATGTCCCTCACAGGAGCAGCAGGAACCTCTCCCTCTAGCAGTAGGAGATGATTTTAGAACAATAATATGTCCCTCACAGCACCAGCAGGAACATCTCCCTGTAGCATTATGATGAGATGATTTTAGAACAATAATCTGTCCCTCTCAGGAGCAGCAGGAACCTCTCCCTCTAGCAGTTGGAGATGATTTTAGAACAATAATCTGTCCCTCACAGCACCAGCAGGAACCTCTCCCTATCACAGTAGGAGATGATTTTAGAACACTAATCTCTCTCACAGCACCAGCAGGAACCTCTCCCTCTAGCAGTATGTGATGATTTCAGAACAATAATCTGTCCCTCACAGCACTAGCAGGAACCTCTCCCTGTAGCACTAGGTGATGATTTTAGAACAATAATCTGTCCCTCACATCACCAGCAGGAGCCTCTCCCTATAGCAGTAGGAGATGATTTTAGAACAATAATCTGTCCCTCACAGGAGCAGCAGGAACCTCTCCCTCTAGCAGTAGGAGATGATTTTAGAACAATAATCTGTTCCTCACAGCACCAGCAGGAACCTCTCCCTATCACAGTAGGAGATGATTTTTGAATAATAATCTCTCTCACAGCACCAGCAGGAACCTCTCCCTCTAGCAGTATGTGATGATTTCAGAACAATAATCTGTCCCTCACAGCACTAGCAGGAACCTCTCCCTGTAGCACTAGGTGATGATTTTAGAACAATAATCTATCCCTCACAGCACCAGCAGGAACCTCTCCCTACAGCAGTAGGAGATGATTTTAGAATAATAATCTGTCCCTCACAGCACCAGCAGGAACCTCTCCCTCTAGCAGTATGTGATGATTTTAGAACAATAATCTATCCCTCACAGCACCAACAGGAACCTCTCCCTATAGCAGTAGGGGATGATTTTAGAACAATAATCTGCCCCTCAGAGCACCACCAGAAACCTCTCCCTATAGCACTAGGAGATGATTTTAGAACAATAATCTGTCCCTCACAGCACCAGCAGGAACCTCTCCCTCTAGCAGTATGTGATGATTTTAGAACAATAATCTGTCCATCACAGCACCAGCAGGAACCTCTCTCTATAGCAGTAGGAAATGATTTTAGAACAATAATCTGTCCCTCACAGCAGCAGCAGGAACCTTTCCCTGTAGCAGTATGTGATGATTTTAGAACAATAATCTGTCCCTCACAGCACCAGCAGGAACCTCTCCCTATAGCACTAGGTAATGTCTTTAGAACAAGAATCTGTCCCTCACAGTATCAACAGGAACCTCTCCCTATAGTACTAGGAGATGATTTTAGAATAATAATCTGTCCCTCACAGCACCAGCAGGAACCTCTCCCTATAGCACTAGGTGATGATTTTAGAACAATAATCTGTCCATCACAGCACCAGCAGGAACCTCTCCCTATAGCACTAGGTAATGTCTTTAGAACAAGAATCTGTCCCTCACAGTATCAACAGGAACCTCTCCCTATAGTAGTATGTGATGATTTTAGAACAATAATCTGTCCCTCACAGCACCAGCAGGAACCTCTCCCTATAGCACTAGGTGATGATTTTAGAACAATAATCTGTCCCTCACAGCAGGAGCAGGAACCTCTCCCTATAGCAGTAGAAGATGATTTTAGAACAATAATCTGTCCCTCACAGCACAAGCAGAAACCTCTCCCTATAGCAGTAGGAGATGATTTTAGAACAATAATCTGTCCCTCACAGCACCAGCAGGAACCTCTCCTTATAGCACTAGGAGATGATTTTAGAACAATAATCTGTCCCTCACAGTACAAGCAGGAACCTCTCCCTATAGCACTAGGAGATGATTTTAGAACAATAATCTGTCCCTCACAGCACTAGTAAACTGTACCTAGTCCAGTATCAGATGGTTTTAGAATGCTGAGCTTTCCTTTCACAGCACTGCCAGGAACCTGTCTGTAATGGAGGATGAGATGATATTAGATCGGTAATCTATCTCTCACAGCACAGGTAACTGTTCCTAGTCCAGTATCAAATGGTTTTAGAATGCTAAGCTTTCCCCTCTCAGCACCGCCAGTAACCTGTCTGTAATGGAGGATGAGATGATATTAGATCGGTAATCTATCTCTCACAGCACCAGTAAACTGTACCTAGTCCAGTATCAGATGGTTTTAGAACACTAAGCTTTCCCCTCACAGCACCACCAGGAACCTGTCTGTAATGGAGGATGAAATGATATTAGATCGGTAATCTATCTCTCACAGCACCAGTAAACTGTACCTAGTCCAGTATCAGATGGTTTTAGAACGCTAAGCTTTCCCCTCACAGCACCGCCAGGGACCTGTCTGTAATGGAGGATGAGATGATATTAGATCGGTAATCTATCTCTCACAGCACCAGTAAACTGTACCTAGTCCGGTATCAGATGGTTTTAGAACGCTAAGCTTTCCCCTCACAGCACCGCCAGGAATCTGTCTGTAATGCAGGATGAGATCAAATTAGATCGGTAATCTGTCCCTCACAGCGCCAGCTCTACACTAGCCTGAGACAATGTGACATGCGGCATACGTGACTCCAGCTCATATAGAGGCTGGGTCACATGATGCACTAGCCTATCACAGCCATGCCATTAGTAGGCATGACTGTGATGGCTTCTAAGGGCAAACGAGTGAAACGATTGTTGATTGGCTGCCCTGCAGCTATTCAACAGGCGCCAAAAATAGTCTGGGTCACATGATCCACTGGCCAATCACAGCCATGCCATTAGTAGGCAGAAAATATATAAGCAGAAGCCCGCGCACACAAATGAATAAACAGTATAAATAAGGAAAATGAGAGAAAATGAGAAAAAAATGAATGAAGAGCGGGCTGCTCGCAAAAAAACAACTGATCCAATTGCTCTAAAACATATCTACAAATAATTGCAGCGCCCAAAAGGTATTATTTAAAAGAAATCGGAATGATATAAGGCAAAACAAAAATAAATATAAAAACTGTTCAAACGAGTCCCAATGCAAAGACGGTATCTGTATGGAGAGTATTTCCCATAACTCATTAATCCATATGTCTCATAAGCAGTTCCAATGAATCCATGAATCCAATAACTGATATGTTTGTAAGCTTACCAGAAACCTGTAGGAAATGCGCGAATATCTAGGTGATATCTCTGGGATAAGTCGTCCGATGTCCTCAGGATCCTGTTAGGGGATGTATGGGACCCGGATAACCAACTTTGGGATGCGATGGTATGAAGTCATCTATCCATGTGGACCAGGGTAAAAGGAAGACAATTCCTGTCTAGATGGATGGCTCCAACTTCTCCAGGCAGTCCGTCTCCCACAGTGATATTTTACACCAAATCGTAATGGATAAAAAGAAAGCCGCAATAGTGTGATACTGTATATTATAATATTTATTTTGCCAAGAAAGATTGGATAATACTCACAATGTGTTTAGCTAAAAAGAGCTCTCAATAAAATGTGACTTCATACCATCGCATCCCAAAGTTGGTTATCCGGGTCCCATACATCCCCTAACAGGATCCTGAGGACATCGGATGACTTATCCCAGAGATATCACCTAGATATTCGCGCATTTCCTACAGGTTTCTGGTAAGCTTACATCCATATCAGTTATTGGATTCATCAGAATATACTGTGGGCTTGAGCACCTCTATACAGTTAATGATCTTGAACTGCTTATGACACATATGGATTAATGAGTTATGGGAAATACTCTCCATACAGATGCCGTCTTTGCATTGGGACTCGTTTGAACAGTTTTTATATTTATTTTTGTTTTGCCTTATATCATTCCGATTTCTTTTAAATAATACCTTTTGGGCGCTGCAATTATTTGTAGATATGCCATTAGTAGGCATGGCTGTGAGGGCTTCTAAGGGCAAACGAGTAAAATGCTTGTTGATTGGTGGTCCTGCAGCTATAGAAAAGGCGCACAAAATACTCGAATACCGAACCCGAACCACACTTTTTTTCAAATGTCCGGGTTCGGGGCACGGACACCCCAAAGTCCGGTACGGACCCGAACTTTACAGTATGGGTTCGCTCAACTCTATTCAAGACCTTTAAGAAGGAGAGTGCGTGAACATTTCCATGGGGCATCTTACAGTAGGGACAGAAATCTATCCACTGTATCAAAACATTTTATATATGTGCATGGTGGAATTTTTTTCCTTTTTAAGTTTGGAAAGAGTTAAGTTGTCCTCTCATGGAGGAGATATTCATTGTAAACTCCTCCTACGAGAGGTTTGGTGGATATTCAACCTTCAAACTAGAGTACCCCTGGGAATGAACCATTGTTATGATGTGGATCTTTTTCTTAAATCGCCCAATGAAATTTTGTTTCTATCCATGTGTACAATTTTTATCTTTTTTTCATGCATATTCTCATTCTTTTTCTAACAATGTATACTAGGATAGAACTTCATGTTTTTCTATATGTGTTGTTTTTTTATATATTAGAACAGAGAGAATATTCCCCTCTATTTTCTATAAGCACCACATCTGATGTCATTTTGTGAATAAATATCCGATTGTTTAATTGAACATGTGACTTATTGATGGTGAGGTGGAGTCTTATTGTTGTATATATATATATATATATATATATATATATATATATATATATATGTTAATTTACAATTTTCATGTGTGCTGTGAACAAGGCTTAATGCCAAAACCTGTTAGCCACTGCTTGTCTACTCACTGGCATGTAACAATAACGAAGATCAAGGTTTATGAAGTTGCCAGCTGTCATTTTTGTTTGACTGAGTTGTCCATTGCTGTTTGAGAAGACACCACAGCTTGAGCACCCGGAATACAGCTTCCAGGCACACACTATGGCTCCACTGTTCTGAGCGATGCATTGTTTCTGTTTGTATCCCCTGAAGTGTGTTGTATAGTGAACCTTCTTAACCTTGCACAGTTCTTCAAAAAAAAAAAATGAAGATTTAAGTAACTTTGACTGGTAACTATTATATCTCTTCTTTTACAGTTTTGTTTTGTTGTTTTCTTTTAATTTATTATTTGTAACAGAGTCACTTTTATGACTACTAATATATAATGATGTATGATGTCACATCAAAAAGTGACAGTCATAAGTCACACAATTTAGTTCAGAGATACCATTAATATCTATTGCAAGGAAAATGATACTTTGTTTTCCAGTGTATGTTTATATTATATATATATGCCATAGGAACCATCTTTTTAGTTGAAATTAAATATCTTAATCCCTAAACTATACCATTCCCATTATAGTTGAGATAATGATGTGCAAGATAGAGTAGTTAAGGGAAAAACACTGTATCTGCATTATTTCAGTTTTATAGGTTATATCACGTTTTCAATTGGGAGGTCCTGCCACATCCTGTTTCTCATATGTCTTTCACTTTGTTCTACTCTTAATAATGCAGCAACAAAGGTGGGCAAGGAAGTGTAAACCAAGCTCTTTCTTTTTTAACATTCAATTCACTTTGAGGTCGACGTTAAGGTGTAACGCAAGTTCTGCTGAGAAAAAAACAACCCCATCTAGATGAACTATATACAGCACATTGCAATTGTATTTATTTATTTATTTCAATTTTTAAAAACAAAAAGATCTACTCTGACCTGGCAGCCCTGGGCGAATCAGTTTCCTTATGACTTTGACGCACAGTTGCTACACCAATAGTGGGGCTGTGGCCGTCATACCCTCTGGACTACTATTTCCCCTTCTACTGCCTCATTCCTCCAACAGCCCCCACCCCGTGTCCTGTGCCTGGCCCCATCCCAACCTTTTCTCTAGTTCCTATGGCAGATCACCTGGACTGTTTATGACTGAAATGTTACGTTTACTTTATGAAATTGATCACAAAATACTCATTTCCCACCTTTATGTCACAGTCTGCATAGGCTTTGCAAAATGTAATGTACTATTATAACCACTATGACCCTTTCTTTGGTTTATGTGACCGCTTATTCAATTTCCATTAAAACGATGAATAAGAAATTACATGATCAGCAAATGGAAATAGAAAGGTATTAGTAACTTTTAATTCAAGCTGAACTCCAGTCATAAACATTTAGTCGAATATACTCCTCAACAATCACAGAGAATATAAATCTACTTTCTGTGCACCAAGTCCATTTGCAAAACCAAATGTTACCATGTAAAAGTAGCAGTGACATCATCACTGTGCTGTACATTGCCTGTGCAGAGAGCAGAGCTGTAGGAGGGACCCAGCAGACCCCACCCACTACAGGCTGCCTGCAGAAAACTACAGGAGGGGGCGGAGACAAGACCAGTCACCCTGCACAAGGAGAGAGAGCAGGTTAACTACAGGAAGCTTCTGCACAGAGCAAAGTTTCACACTGGATTAGAAATACACAAAGCAGATCAAGTTGTTAGTAAAAAAAGACACATCTCTCTAGACAATATGTGTTACCCTGGAGTTCGGCTTTTAATAATACCACATGAGGACTGGGAAAGGCAGGACCAGTTGTCACGTACCTGGTGGTAGAGTCTGGCTTATGCGGGGGCAACCTCTCTTGCGGCCCTGGTTCGAGAGCTCCTGGTAGTGTGGACAGGGAGCTCTGGAGCTCAGGGGGGCACGAGGGCTGGACAATCTCAGATGGTAAGCAGAAGTCCACTGAAGCTCGTGCAAGCTGAAGGGTAGTGGTACAGTCCGGGTCGGCAACTGGCAGGCGGTGCAGTACAGCGGGATCAGGCAAAAGGATGGTCGGGTACAGGCAGGGTCGGCAACGGTCTGGCGGCAGAAGTACAAAGGGAGCAGGCAAGAGGATAGTCGTAAACAGGCCAGGGTCAAGGGCAGGCAGATATCAGCAAGGTTCACAGGAGTAGCTGAGGTCACAGAGGCAGGAAGTCACTCAGAAGTGATCGCAGGGGGGTCACAGGTGCAGGGAACGCTGTAGAATGGACAGCATCTGCTGCAAGGTGCTGTCTGGCTAAATAGTCTGTTTTGGCACCAATAGCGCACCATCAGCGTGCCCAGGCGCGCGCACACACGCATGGGCGCGCGCACACGTGCACGTGCGTCGATGCGCACAGGTGTTTCCCAGGCACATTTTTTGCTTTTCCTAACACCAGTACAGTTAGACATCTGACATCTTAGTCTAACACTGGGAATTTGCTGAAAATGGGACAAAGATGAGCGATGACCTCAAAGTGGTGCTGGTGCTCTTGATATGTCTAAACAGCAGGATAGGTTTGGCTTTGTGACCAAGCTGTATGGCTTAACTAATATTATATATCAATTTTTTTAATCACCGCATAGCTGTGTGCTTCATTTAAAGTCCTAAATTTCCCCTCTTTTTTATTTAAGTGTAATTAAATGAGGTAACTGAGCATGTTAGGCTGTCTATCTAGAAAAGACAGAGATGACTGGACCACAAGACTGGCCAGCTGGCCACAGCCCGGAAGCCCAGAAAACAGTAAAGGAATTGCCGGTGCCAATGACAGTGACGTTGGACCGCTGAAAGAGAGGTAAGTATCGTGCTTTAAAGTGTATGAAATTTGAGCTGGGCACATCGGTCTGCAGGGTTTTCTTATCTCTCTTCAAAGTATTGTGTCTCATAGCTCTGTCCTGCACTGTTCCTGTGTTATCATCCTGACAAGTTTCTGTCACATTATAATAAAAGCAACCGGAGTTTTGTGTTGGGGAGGTTGCTATAAATAGATTAGGACAGCTCTGGACAATACAAGGGAAAAAGCTGAGAGTCTCCACCTATGAGGAGAGGGGGTGTGTGCCTTTCCTTCAATCAGCTGTCTTGGCTGTGTGCCCAGGCTTCACTGTAGTTCTAAGCAGGAAGAGAAAAAATGTGAACAGGATTTCCACTTTCTAAAGGATAAATACAAATGAAGACAGAAGATATGCATGTAAAATTTATATAGGGAGAATTGTTTGTCTATCATCTGAGGCTGTTCACTTCACTGAGTACATGTGAGGGTTTACATCCACTTTAAGTTTATTGGGATTTATCCAGAACTCAATTATGGATGTATACATTATAATAATAAAGACTTTACAAAGGGTATTTATTTTAAAAGGCTAAACTCTGCAATGAAAAAAAATACCCTTAGGCCCCATGTACTCTGCTGCCTCTAAATGGACGTTTAGAGGCATTTGGACAATTTTCCCAGCTGCCCCTGAACTCAACAAATGTTATCTTATCAGAACATATACATAGGGTCGTTTAACCACTTCTCGTTGGGTGGACGTCATATGACGTCGCTACTTTGAGAAGTGATATCTGAATGGTGCCCCCCCCCCCCCTCCCGCCGCTTTCCGGTCATCTCCGCCGCTTACCGGACCCGCCGGCAGCGGCGGAGATGATCCGATCCTCTCCCCCCAGTGTCCGGGATCCGACTGAGCGGCTGAAGCCGCTCACTCGGCTCCATAGTATGGCGGGGCGGAAATGACGTCAGAAGTGACGTCCGCCCAACGGTCTTAAAGGGCCCATTTTTTTTTTTTGGCCTGTCATTTTTTTCAGATTTTTTTTTTTCATTTTCTTTGCATTTTGGTGTAAATATGAAATCTGAGGACTTTTTGACCCCGGATCTCATATTTAAGAGGACCTGTCATGCTTTTTTCTATTACAAGGAATGTTTACATTTCTTGTAATAGGAATAAAAGTGATCTTTTTTTTTTTTTTTTTTAAGAACAGTGTAAAAATAAAAAGTAAAATAAATAATTAAAAAAAAAAAAATGTAAAGCGCCCCGTCCTTGCGAGCTCGCGTGCAGAAGCGAATGCATACGTAAGTCCCGCCCACATATGAAAACGGTGTGCAAACCACACATGTGAGGTGTCGCCGTGATCGTTAGAGCGAGAGCAACAATTCTATCACTAGACCTCCTCTGTAGCTCAAAACTGCTAACCTGTAGAATTTTTTTAAACGTCGCCAATGGAGATTTTTAAGCTGCAAAGTTTGTCGCCATTCCGCGAGTGGACGCAATTTTGAAGTGTGACATGTTGGGTATCATTTTACTCGGTGTAACATTATCTTTCACAATATGGAAAAAAATGGCCTAACTTTACTGTTTTCTTAACTAAAAAAAAAATGAATTTATTTTAAAAAAAGCACGCTTGGAAGACCGCTGCGCAAATACGGTGTGACATAAAGTTTTGCAATGACCGCCATTTAATTCTCTAGGGTGTTAGAAAAAAAAAAAAATATATATATATATATATAAGGTTTGTGGGTTCTAAGTAATTGTATAGCAAAAAAACCTGATTTAAACTTGTAAACAACAAACCCAAAAAATAGCCCCCTGACTGAAGTGGTTAAGGTCATTTCCATTTCCAGGGAGGCAGTTGAATTTAGAAGCATTTCTTGGAAAGCAAAAAAAAATGCGTTCCAGATGGATGTTCAGAGACATTTGCAAAGCCAAATGCTTGTAAAAGCTTGTAAACGCGCCTAAACGCTCCTAGATGCGTAACTTAAATGAAAAGGGTTAAATTAAGTTCCCTGACAGCCAGAGCTCTCCTCTTCTCTCTGATGCTTTAGAATGAGGGTGCACCCTTGTGTATTCATAAATTGAGGGACTGCTGTTCCTGCATTGTACATAATGATGTCTGAAAGCCTGGGACTGATGAGCGGAGTGAGGAGGTGGCACAGTTGCACAGCATAGAGTAAGCCTACTAGTGCTAGGAATAAGTTATGTCTTACAGCTTTTTCCTCTTCTCCTAGACTTAAAAAGCATTTATTCCTTGCAGTGGGGGGGGACCCCACTACACTGCCTGGAGCGGGGCTTTAAAGAAATCTATAGCCATCAGTAGAGATGTGCATGACAAAAAATGCATTTAATTTAGTTACGGATTCATTCATTAAGGGTATTTTCACATTGGGGCAAGGTGGCGGTAGCAGTAAAGCGCCGCTACTTTCGGCAGAGCTTTTCCGCTGTTATAGCGGCGCTATGGCGCAGCTATGCAGGCAGGAGCGGGCAGCTTTTAACCCCCCACAACGGGTTAAAAAGGGGTTAAAAGTGCGGATGCACTGCGCTTCTGAAGCAGTGTTCTGTCGCTTTGGAAGCGCTGCCCCTTGATTTCAATAGAAGGGGCGGTGTAGGAGCGGGGTATCTCCGCTCACCGCACCGCCCCAAAGATGCTGCTTGCAGGACTTCTTTTTCCTGTCCTGCAGGTGCACCGCTCCAGTGTGAAAGCACTTGGGTTTTCACACTGGGGACACAGGAGAGGCAGCTTAAAGGCGCTTTATTTGCGCTATTTTTAGCACAAAAACGTCTGTAAACTGCCTCAGTGTGAAAGTGGTCTAAGTCAATTGTTCTATTTTTTCAAATTCATTATGTTAAAATGATTCATTTTTGGAATTTGTTTTGCATATTCATTGTTCTGAATCGATTTGTATTTTCAGAGGTTATTTTGAAACATTGAGATTCATTCCTTATGTTTCCAGTGTGACTTTGCATTGGGACTTGCAATTTGCTTGCGACTTCAATGCAACGTGCTTGCGACTTTGAGGGTTTGTTGACAAAGCACTCTGAAGCCGCAAACAAATAAATGTGAATGAATTTGATGTTTTCATTATTATTTATGTCAGATTAGTTGAAATGCATAACTTTTGTGATTCTGAGATTCTCTGAATAACGAAAATTAGTCTGAAATTAGTTTTGTAACAAAACGAATCGCACATGTCTAGCCATAAGTATGTAGTGGGCTGTTGCTGTGGCCTATCCAGTTTCCTCAAGCAACAACACCGAGTTGTTGTTTTTTTTTTGTGAAAATAAATTTTGTGTCAGGGCTCCCCAAAAACACTCCAGATTGCTCCACCTATCTCCCAGCTCTCTGGCTAGAAACCTTCCTCAGGTTTCTAGAAAGAAGTGGGAGGTTCTGGTGACCTCATCTGTCAAGTTCACTCCATCCTCCCTGAGCCTCTCCTCCCAGCCCAGATCAAAACAATTAGGCCTGCACCTACAGTCAGGCTTGACTAAATTTTACCTCACCTAGCAAAGCCCTCCTAGAAACGCACCTACACAAAGGGGGCACAACATTTCTAAGGGAAGTTCCCAAAACATGGGGTACTTGAGGTTGAGAACCACTGATCTAGAACATGCAGAGGTGAAAAAAATCTGTTGTACATTCGATATGAATAAGGGTTAGATTACAACTCAGTTGGAAGAATATTATGTCTGCTATAAATATTAAATCAGTCAACTTGACAGAAAATGTGTAACAGTTACGCCCTTGTTACATTATCAATTTATTCCCTTTAGATATATTCTATATTTGTATTTTCTTTGGTTTGACATATTAAGAGTCTTTCAGCATCTTGTTGAAACACATGTAAATCATTAGTTGGGTATACACTGTTCAGCATAAAGATTAATTACACTTTCCTTGAGATATTTATTTAACCACAGAACTTAATGTACTGCTGTATTATTTTTGTTATTTTAGTTACAGTTTTTGCACTTGCGGGCACTTAAACGCTAATTATTCTAAAGCATTCGGCTTAGACGCTTTCTATGGTTTCTTTAATTGTATTCCATTAAAATGTATATATTTACATAGGACAATCATACAATTTTAATTGATGAATAAAGTCATGAAATAGGTTCTGCATATATTTTATGATATTACGTAAGTACAAAATATTGAGTTTTCAAACTTGTTTTGTGTAGTTTTGACAAGAACCGGGGTCTCCAAAATTTGTAAACAAAGGACCAAGTTTATTGTTCTTCAGACTTTAGAGGGGCTGTCCTGTGGCCAGTGGGAATAGATAATACCCAGTGCAGTGGGAGTAGACAATGCCTCAGGCTTGGGAGTCATTGGGAGTAAAAAAAAGTTACATAGAGCCTCTGTGTGAGAAGGAATAGTGCCCCATCATTGGTATTAGTAGGAGAAATAGTGCTTCATTATTGATACTAGTGGGAGATATAGTGCCCCGTAATTTGTGTCAGTGAAAGGAATAGTGCCTCATTATTGGGGTCAGTAGGAGTAATATTGCCCCATCTGAATATTGAAAAGAGGTTATAAAATACATGTAGCAAACATCATGTGCTGTTTAAAACAAATCAAAATAAGTGGATACAGTGCTAGAGTGGCAAGTGAAAACAGTGGATAAGAACGGTGAGATCGTGACATAGGTGAATAAAACTAAACAAAATTTGTCGTGTACTACAAACGATGTACATAAAATATTGGAGAAAAGTTATAAGTCTACCCCGTTATAATGAGGATGACTGGGGTTATTACTCCGTGATAAGGAAAGTGACTGTGTTTAATGCCCCGTGATATAGAGGGTGATCATAGTTATTACTTCGTGATAAAGAGGATGATTATGGTTACTACCCCGTGATAAGGAAGAGTGTGTCTCCGAGATACATTGAAAAAAAATGAGGGTTACTGAGGGTTCGGACTCCGTAACAGATGAGGGTGACGTGACCCATAATAGATAAGGGTGACCGGTGTCCTGTCGGGGAGATTTCAGACTTCTTG
>BLSH010256367.1:330761-359089 GCA_018402905.1 Glandirana rugosa
TATAATTTTTATATATATATATATATATATATATATATATATATATAGTTTATTTATTTGTTTTTTTTTTTTTAATATTTTTTTTATAGTTTACAGCAGGGATCTGCACTTAGCGGACCTCCAGCTGTTGCAGAACTGCAAGTCCCATGAGGCATAGCAAGACTCTGACAGCCACAAGCATGACACCCAGAGGCAGAGGCATGATGGGACTTGTAGTTTTGCAACAGCTGGAGGTCCGCGAATTGCATCTCCCTGGTTTACAGTATATGGAAGAGATGTGTAGAGAGTGCAGAAGAGATTTTTAGGTGAGATTGGTAAAAAGAGTAAAAGAATGTCACCAGCTCATTTAGTGGATCGCCCCCATTTTCCAATCTGCACTTTTTACTGATCTGCCTACGCGCTATTCCCAACGCACACGTTCCTGTAGAAATGGCCATGCGTATAAGTGGGTGCTAAAATGACCACGGACTGAAACTGTGTCAAGTCAGAACAAAAGAATGTCACCAGCCCATCAAGGATCTCCAGAGGGGGTCCTAAGCTTTAATCAGCGATCACATCGTTACAGCAGATTGCAACATTTAGGAGCCATGCAGGACCCCTTCATCAGGCATGTGACAAAGGGGGTCCTGCGTGGCTCCGAAACGTTGCAATCTGCTGTAACGATGTGATCGCTGATTAAAGCTGAGGACCCCCTCTGGTGATCCTTGGTGGGCCGGTGACAATCTTTTGCTCTGACTTGACACAGTTTCAGTCGGTGGTCATTTTAGCACCCACTTTCACGCATGGCCATTTCTATAGGAACGTGTGCATTGGAAGATCAGTAAAAAGTGTGGATTGGAAAATGGGGGCGATCCACTAAATGAGCCACTTCTTTTATTCTGGTGTGGGGACTTAGGTTAAAAGGGAATTTAAATATAGTATATGTAGGTATGCACAGGCGATGTAAAGTATGCCATATAAATATGACAAAAAATATATATATATGTGTATATATATATATATATATATATATATATATATTGCAATAATTAATCCCCATACAAAGTCTTGGCTGCACACTGTAAGCCCCCCACCCCCCACTTCCCCTCCCTACATACTTGAGCATTTTGTCATTTGGAGCTCCAAAACAGTGAACATCCAAAATCCCATAACTGTCAGTTGTGTCAAATGTCATAGAACAGGGATAAGCAATTAGCGGACCTCCAGCTGTTGCAAAACTACAAGTCCCATCATGCCTCTGCCTCTGGGTGTCATGCTTTTGGCTGTCAGGGTCTTGCTATGCCTCATGGGACTTGTAGTTCTGCAACAGCTGGAGGTCCGCTAATTGCATATCCCTGTCATAGAATGTCGCTTGAAGCTTGTAGCAGGAAGAAGCTTTTTTCTTTTGAGCTACAAGCCAAGTTTTTAGCTCTAATAGACTTCAATGGGAGCACTTAGGAAAACATGCAAAAAGGAGCATATTGTGTGTTTTTTTCCCTAGTAGCTAGCTTTCCACTGGCTTAAAATAAATGAAAAAAAAAAAAAACACTCAAGCCTGAGACACCTGCAAAAACACTCAAAAATACCTTTACTGATGCTCAAAAAAAGCCTGCAAAAGTCTGAAAAACGGCCACAAGGGTGAATGCATCCTAAGAGATATCCAGCAATTACCATGAAGCCATGAAATATATATTCCGAGGCTTCATTTAATTTGATAAAGGTAGGATGGTATAAAGATTTTTTAAGGATTATTTATGCTCTTTCAAATAGTGAGTACCTTTAAGCTACATGTTTGCATATATATATATATATATTGCTAAAGGAGGTAGTAGCAGTTCCAGATGGGTACAGGCACATTTGAAGAAGATGATTTAAAAAAAAAAGGCTAGGTGAGAAATACATGTTGGTATGCTGAGCCAGTACTAAAGGTTATAGAGCACTGATGTGTATTATAGAATTATGTCATAATAAAATGTTTGCTGATATACATATGGACTGAACTTTAATACACATGGAGAGTCTCATAAAGTTTAATATGAGCATTAGGTGTGGCGATCACCTTTGGACTTTTAGTTTATGAACTCCTCTTTGGTAACGTATGTTTTTGTTGTTTAAGGCAGCCAATCAGAGTGCAAGTTTCATTTTTTAACCTGCCCTTAGGAAATGACAAGTGCAGTCTAATTGATTTATATAGCCAATTGGTTTATTTTACTTTTCTCACATTTGATCATTGGCCAGCTTCAGTGGGTCACAGAGCGCTGGAGAAATTAATGTTGAATGTCTATTTCTGTTATCCTCTTCACTTGCTATGTTGCATTTTATTTGCAAATATACTGTAAATTGAGAAATGAAACAACAGTACTGAAAATAAGTGTGACTGTGTGTGTGTTTGTATATATATTTATTTATTTATTTTAATGATATTACCTATTATTTTCATACTTGATAGATTTATAAATTATCGGTGAGAATTGGAGTTCGCCGGTGACACCCCTCCCAGTAAAGGATTGAATTTCACAGAGGGGTGACTCACCTGATTACCTGATATATATATATATATATTCATACTTTTGGGGGTGGAACAGGAACAGGAACAAATATAAATTCAGAAACAATATATATATAATTATTCAGAAACAAGACTGTCACAGTACCTAAAATAAGTGTGTATATATATATATATATATATATATATATATATATGTTTTTTTTTTCCCCCACCATGGGTATAGAACAAGAAGGGCATGGAGCTGGCAACACCCTAATAATCAGGTCAAGATTCTGCATAAATAACTAAAGTAGATTAGCATATTTAACAAGACCTAATCACACATTGGTCAGAGAAATAAAAATAATAAAAAATAGGAAATTATAAGGAGTGGAACCATAGAAATAAAAAAAAATGGAATGATGCGAGAAGTAAAATTTGCAAATAGCAGTCAGGTCTGGTTCACACCTATGCATTTTTTTAGTGTGTTTTCATTTTTGCATGGGGTGATTGTAGCCATATTAGTGCAATTGTGCCAGAGAAAATTGAGTACTGTCCGCGATACTTTTTTTATTTGCACTAACATAAAAAATGTTCAGGATAAGCTTTCAGGGTATCTCCCCTTCTTCAAGGTCCTGAAAAAATGTTATGTTAGTGCAAATAAAAAAAGTATCACGGACAGTATTCATTTTTGCAGAAACACACTAAAGTCCATTTTACATGGTTTCCTATGGGTCATGTTCACATCCGTGCATTTTATGGAAAGGGCCAGGGACCAGCAGGTTGTGTTTTTGGTTCCATAGACTTCAATGAAACCCAAACGTGTATTGAAAAACACAAAATGCACCTGGAGTATGCAATCTGCAACCTGCATAGGTGTGAAGCAGGCCTTAGAGTGCATGAAGTCAAAAACATAGTGGGGTTGATTTAATAAAGGCAAATAGACTTTGCAAAGTGCAGTTGCTCCGGAGCTTAGTAAATGAGCAGAAGCTCTGCTGATTTCCATCATCCAATCATGTGCAAACAAAATTGCTGTTTCTTTATTATTTTTCTTGCATGTGATTGGGTATTCTTTCCAAAGTGAATCTTTACCTCATTTATTAAACTGCACTTTGCAAAATGCACAGTCTATTTGCCTTTATTAAAACAACCCCGTTGTGTATGTGTGAAAGCAGAATCAGAAATCCGTAGTAGATTAAGCAAGTGAAATGTTGTGATTTGTGAGAAGACACCAAGCTTTTTAGAATGACAGCTATGCAGCCTTTCCAACCCAGGCAGAGGATGGGATGAGGAATTGTGAACATGATTCAGCTGGGCAGAGATGAGTACAAAGAGCTGCAGAGAGACGGGAACAACTGAGGGCAGCTCGACTGGGGACAGCTGAGGTCAGAGCTGCTGCTGGGGGACACTACTGATAAACAGAGACGGCAGGGTTAAGAATGAAAGCAGTCAGTGAATATGAGATGATGTGAGAACAGTATAAATAAGGTTGTGACTATAACATGTCTAAATATAGAAATAGTGAGTAGTGGAGTGCTAGATAGAAGAGCTTCAGGAGACAGATTGAGAAGAGCTCAATAGAAGACAGAGAAAAGCTAAATAATATCATAAACAAATAAGGAGAATAACATAAGAAAATACTGCATAAAATCTAAAAGATAACGGATACACTAAAAAGAAAGGAGAACTAAATAACGTCACGGATAAAAAAAAGTACAACGTAAGGAAATATTGTACAATAATCTAAGAGATAAAAATGATGCAAAAAAGAGAAATAAAGATAGCACCGAAAACCAGTGGCTTCATGAGATAAGAATCACTATCCTAATTATTATATCAGCAACAGTTTTTCCCGAGCATTGCAGATTGGGTTCTGCTTACAAAAGATTGCAGCTTTTGGGGAAAAGCTCAAAGCTCCAATACTTCTTAGTACACTTAGGAGTTTATGTATAAAAAATATGCCATGCAGATGTCCTAAGCATTCGCACAAGCACAATGAATTTGCATTCACATTTGCTGTATAGTTTGTAATAGGATTGTAGGTTAACTCCATCTGGTGGGCATAATGCTGTACTTTTTTGTAATTGAGGTATTTCAGGAAAATACCATATTGTGGCCACTAGATGGCGCAGGCAATCATATTGTAGAGATAATCATATTACAAACAATACAGCGATCATTTGTTGGACCTGTGGGAATGCTTAAAGCGGAGTTGCACCATTTTCTATGTTTATTAAAAGTCAGCAGCTACAAAAAGTGTAGCTGCTGACTTTTAATAAACAGACACTCACCTGTTTCCCAGTCCAGCGATGGGGCCGCACGGAGCCTCAGATCTCTCTCTCTCCCCTCTGCGGCGCCGTCATTCCTAGTGTGGGCACCCGACCGTGACAGCTTGGGTCTTCACGGCCAGGCACGCACTGCGCATGCACGAGCGGAGTGGCGCCCTGTGATTGCTCACAAAGTATTCTAGGACCTGTCCTGTGTCCCAGAAGACTTCGGGAGGGAGAGGCAGGGCAACCTTCCACTTCCGTTCGCCTAAGGCAACCGGAACAAGAGTACCCGTCAAGATCGGGTGTCCGCACCCCCCTCCTCCCCAAAAGCTCAGTATCAGTATCAGAGGCTGGGGAGGAGGTCTTAAAGCGGAAGTTCCACTTTTGGGTGTAACTCAGCTTTAAAAGCGAAGTATAGCCAAAGCTTGTTTGGCTGTACTTCTCATATAGATCACAGGAGTGCAGTTCGTTTTGCACTCCTCTGACCCATTTTCAGCAGAGGGGAGGCCGAAGTCCACTCTCTGCTGACATCACGGATATTAGTCTAGGCACTGCGTCATTGCGAAAATAAAGTCTGGTTCCGCCTCAGCCTCTCAGCAATCCACGTTCAAAGTAATTTAAACCCCCTTTCTTCCCGATTCTGATGTTCGGTTTGAACTTCAGCAAATCATCTTCACCATGTCTAGATGCCTAAATGCATTGAGTTGCTGCCATGTGATTGGCTCATTAGCAATTTGTGTTACCAAGCAATTGAGCAGGTGTAGCTAATAAAGTGACTGGTGAGTGTGTATAAATATATATATATATATATATATATATATATATATATATATATATCAGGGTATATATCAGGGTTATGCAATTAGCGGACCTCCAGATGTTGCAGAACTACAAGTCCCATGAGGCATAACAAGACTCTGACATCCACAAGCATAACACCCAGAGGCAGATGCGTGATGGGACTTGTAATATCGGAACAGCTGGAGGTCCGCTAATTGCATATCCCTGATATATATATATATATATATATGTATATATATATACACACAAAAGGAAGTCATAGTAAATTACTCTAAAGTGAGGGAAATGCCCTCTTAAAACAAATGCCTTTATTGGAAGATGTCCCTTCTATTCTTGTTTTAGTGACAACTAAAATCTTGGATCCCTCTCCCTTTCAGTCCCAGGATCAGTGGTCGCCGGGACAGACAGAGAGAGTAATTTGCCCTAGTGGGGATACAGGTAACAATAAAAACTTGATAGGGGTTCTAACCCATAACCACTTTTTCCAAGACTAAAAAAGTTTTGCTCTTAAATATACTTTAAGATTTCCTTCAAAAGGGAATAAACCATTTTTTAGTTCAAGTGTATAATTTTGGGAAATTTGTCTTGTCTGTGTTTCCACATGCCAGCTGAACAATTTCATTTAGACATTGGGTCTGTGGGGTAATTATGCTAATGACTCAGAAGGGGGAAGAAACAAGATGGGCTTGCAGGATTAGGAGAGCTCAGGCCAGGTGTCCCCAGTGAGGTTATGTTATATGGGAGCCCAGACAGTGAGTAGAAATAGGGGAAGCTGCTATCAGGTTCTGTGGACTGCATAACATAAGGCCCTTCTTATGATACGCAGTTATATACAAGAACAGGTGCATATTTGCAGTTTTGTCAGGTAAAAAATGTCTGTATATGTGTTTCATCTGTGGGTTTAGCTGTTTGGCTGGAAATAAATATATTTATACTTTGTGTTGCTGTTCCATTGATGGAGACTTGTAGACTAGGTAGTTACTCAATGGCCATTACTTCAACTGTTAAGCATTTTCCTATAGTGTTGCCTGGTATTTGGTTAAAGGTTGATAAGCATTTCAGTCTTTCTGAACCATGGTACCATGGAACCTTAGGGTTCCTCCAGAAGTTTCCAGGGGTTCTTTAAGCAATGAGCAACTTCTGCCTCGCCAAAGAGTAACCACTGACAACAATGATCTTTTAGCTATCTGTACAGGTGGAATTCTTCCCAATGACCACAGATGTAAGGAGCATTCTTCCCAGTGATCATTACACCAATGTATCCTGAGCTGTAGATATGGTTATTTCAAGGGCTGCTCCATCTTGAAAAGGTTTAGAAAGGCAGATTAAGTTAATACTCCTTCCAACTAAAGGGACATTTTCACTATTCAGTAAGATTTAAAAAAAAAATGGTTTCAGTATGATGTAAATAACAGCAGTAGTTTGGATTGGAAAGTTTGGAGTTCTGGTTGCCTTTGGTAGTTCTCTACAGCAGGGCTCGACAAACCCCAGGCGCTAGGTCGCATTGGCGACTAGATTAAGCGACCTGGTGCCTGGAGCTGCACTGCGGGAGGGGTCCGGTCCCCATGCGGCACTCCCCCGCGCGGATGCGTGAGCTAAGGCCGCGGCAGCCGGTAATTGAGGCCGCGGCTTTGCGGTTTTCACGTGCTAGGCATTTGGATTTGGGGAATGGGCACCCTCTTGTGGTGGCTGTAACAAACAGAGTCACAGGCACGCTGATTAATTTCCCCTGCCTGCACTGTTTTCACTGCTCACCCATCTACTTCCCAGGAGGAGAAGAGGATTTTTTTGCAGGCTTCACCTGGTGCCATTTGATTAAAGGTGAGTGGACAGGGAGCGTGGGGCAGCTAGCTGGAACGGTCTCGGTTCCACTTGCATGCCCACAAAAAGATAATGACGTAAAAATAGATGTAAAGTTTTTTAATTTTTTTTTTTATTTTTTTTCATTGACATTATTGATTATTCATTCTCCCCCTGCCATGCCACAGCCATACATCTGAAGGCCCCTTTCACACGGGTGATGCGATCAGGTTCACCTGGCAGTTTTTCAGGCAGACCTGATCGGACCCTTCAGGCTCCTCTATGCAGTGGCGGGTGTCAGCGGACATCGCCGCCATCCGATCCTGTCCGCCAAAAACAGACGGATGGTGGTTCTATTTTCCTTCCATGGTCAGGTGGTCCGTTTCCATCCGATTGCCCCATAGAGGAGAGCAGGCCCTGTCGGCTCTGCACAGCGGAGAGATCCCTGCTGAGCAAGCGGAATCAGGAGCAGGGGAGCTTGTGTAAAAGGGACCTAAGGTGGCACGAGTTCCTAGATCACTGGATCTCCTGTCGCCTCCACCTTGCTGCACTGTTCTTTCCTAGTAAGCCGCTACTCATCACACCATCAAGCCAAGTACACACAGGCCAAATACCGGACGACATCGGCCTGATCAATAAAAACTGGCCGCCATTTGGCCCGTGTGTATGGCAGCTGGTCCGACTGAAGGTGGCTGTTCGACTGGCTTCTGTCAAATGAGTTTGCTGTAAAATCAGCAGCCAACCAACTCTCAATCAGCGCTCTCAGCCAATGGCCAATCCCCTGTCAGTAAACAATAGCTCAGTAGGTGAGATTTCTGTACTAACATCAGATCAGCAGTACTGGGATACTTTTTTTTTTGTATTTTATTTAAAGTGTCACTAAGGCTTCGTTTAGATGTGCAGTAGGGTGGTAAAAATGTGCAGTAGAGACATGTTTTTGCCAGCCACCAATGGCCACCCTTAAGCTACATTAGGCAGCAGATGAGGGCGTTTTACATGCCGCAGTCACGGTGCATTGGGCATAATAAAGAGTTTCCCCCTACAACAGGTTTTTAGTGTCACTCTCTCTGGCCAGAATATAACCCTAATGTAACGATGGAGTTATTAACTGGCTGCTCTGCTGTCACTAAGTTAGGGTTAGGGGGGTGCAAATTACTTGCCTTACCCCGGGTGCTGACAACCCCACACTACACTAAAAAAAACTGTCTCCTATCTTTTTTGGCTGGCTCCTAGATTCAAAGCAAATTTGTCAAGCCCTGCTCTACAGTCTCTTTCACATGGGCACCTTCCAGTCTGATCAGCGGGGGATGTATCCTCTGATCCCTTGCTGATCCCTTGCTATTGTTTATAACCTAATGGTTAATTATATATGGCTCATGGACTATTTGAATTATTTATTATATATGTATTTGATTTGCACATTTATTATATGTTATTATTGCATTTTGCACCAAGCCGGGTCAGAGCCACTATGTTTAACTATATTTGCTACTCACGTCATGTGTTTGATACACTATTAACTTTAGGAATAAGAACACTTATAAGAACATCCAAAACCAGCACTACTAGGTCCCTCTAGCATCTTTATCTACTGCTTTATTATACCAGGGGAGTTCCCCAAGCACCAAATACATTTTCTGGTTTGTAGTGGTCTACAGCATGAACTCCCACTCCATGCCTCTCATTGTCTGTTCATTACATTGTGGGATGTTGGGGTAGGTCTAAACGCAGACTTTCTGGAAATATGTGATTGGCCTTTAAGTCTGGAGGGGTGGGGGAGCTCCCAGGTACTGCTAGTGCCAGCTTTTATACACCTAGCTTAGTTTCACTGCATTTTCCATGTAACAGGTTACCTTAAAAAATAGTATTGCTCTAGTGTCATGCACTTTAATATAGGTAGTAGAACTCTACTTTTACTGCATTGTTTTTTAATTGGTTTACTTGCACAGGAAACTGCTAAGTCTCAGGTATGGCACTTCTAAGCCACAGACATTTACTTAGTTTCATGAAAACTGCTTCAACAAGTAACAAGATGTCTTTGATCTGGGAATATATCACCGATGGGTGATAGGCTGTAATAAAAAGAAAGATTAGACAGTTTTCTTTCTAATTTAGTGCTTAAAGATTATGCTGATGAAAAACTGTTAGTAAAATGTCACGCTGTCTTAAATGCAAATTAATGGATTTGTAATCTTTTTATAGACAATAGATGAATACTAATTCCTTTTTAAAGCCTATCTTTGTGGCCTGCACTTTTTTGAATGGGCCAGACAATAGAAGAACACTGCAGAGTGTAATGGAGAGCTGGTAGTGATATCTATGGCCACATAGTGTTATTTTTGGAGCCATGCAGCACTATGAAAGGAAATATGTGATGAATCATGGGCCATGATATACTTTGGATCTATAAATATTAAGTGATCCACAAGGAAGATGCACTAGATAAATATGTATTTCACTCATGCACATATGGACACTTCAAGTGGATGTAAACCTCAGACATGAAATATGAACAAAGCATATACCTCTATACTGTAGTGTGTACTTGTCTTAATCCAGAGCACTAAGTATAATTTCCGTCCGCCACTTTCTTCCTTTGCTATAAGCATGAGTCGCTTCTGACCAGTTTTCCTGACACCAAGAGAAAAATGGTGACAGGGGAGGAGCCTCCAGCTGATTGACAGCCTCAGCTGTGTTCCTGTGTGCTCTGTGCAAAGGGGGGAAGGGGGTGTCCCTTTCCCCCAATCAGCTTTCAGAGTTCTCCTCTCTGATGTAACTTTAGCTCTCCACCCCTGCTTTTCAGAGCTGAGAGTTCATGCATAAATTCTGCACTGTGAATGAATGTAGGGGAAATATGCAGTAGATAAACAGGTACAACGTATGCAGGAGGATTTGTTTCATTTCTGTGTATCACCTCAGGCCAGTCATCTCTGTGTATCACCTGAGGCCTTACATACCCAATGAAGGCCTCAGTCACTTCATTGGGTGTAAGAGTTTACAACCACTTTAAAGGAAAGCCATTCAAGGGCCAGATTTGCCGTTTTATTGTACAGTGTTAATGTTGATACATACCATTACTGAATGACATTTAGTTTGCCAAAATTGTTAGATAAGACACTTGTTTTCATCTGTTTTTCATCACTTGATGAACCTAGATACTGATGATCTCCTGCAGGTTTTTTGGACCACTTTCCACCTAAATGCATGTATTTTAGGGTGGCATGGCACCCTGCCAGTATTGTTGAAAGGTCCACTTGTAAGCTCAATTGGAAGCCATGAGAGAGGGTGTCAATGCAGGGGCACAATTCAAAAGACAGAGATATATTGTTGTCAACCTGGAAGGAAGTGCCCGAACAAGTATCTTTATTACATGATCACCACATATTAATTTAATGAAGTTACATATTTAAAAGATTAACAACTCTTGAAATTACAATAAGATGTTAAAGCTTATATGGTCCCTTTAAACCCTGGATAACAGTCCTAGCTAAGGAAAATGCCCCAGAAATGATTCTAACAGTCCGCTCACTGGTAATTTGAGTCATGGAGAGAGACTCAATTCAAGATTGCTCACTGACCCTTCCGTCATAATCCAGCAGTCTCTTCTCATTCTTCCTGCCCATGGTGTGCTATCTCCAAGCCAACTCTATTCCACCAGCTTTGGGACTGCCCAGGAACCTCCTCCTTCTCGGACCAGGTTCTAAAATATATTGGCAAAATCAAATCCCTGTACCTAAAGCCCCCATGCTCTGTGTCTTTGGTAGTGACACCTCGATGGCTTCCCACCAACTTCCACTCTTAAAAATCTCCCTCAATGGGCCCATATATGTCTCCTGCTGGCGTGTAGGATCATCATGCAAGCATGGATCAATCCTTCTGGGCCACAAGTGATGGCAGTGAAGCAGTCGCTTTGGACTTTGTTTTTTATGGAGAAGCTGGACACTATCACCCAAAATTACAAACCTATGAGACGGTTCATCACCAGGTGGCGCCACTACATGGAACACTCATTTTCTATTGAAGAGATTTCCACTCATATGAAGCCTTTCTGCTACACTCATCGGTATCTACGAGCGGATCTGGCCAACTCACTGGACAAACTTAAAATACGGGACTCCCCTGAGTTTCAGGCCCCCTCTACTACCCCCCTTAGACATTCCAAACCTTTGTGCTGTGCTTATTAACTGTTTGTCTGAGTTATCCGGTTGCCAACTTATCTGCTTCCACTCCTCAGGTCCCATTGGTAGACCCTGTTTCCTTGCATTTATCCTAGGCTAGCAATTAATCTGTTGTGTGACATATTTTGGCCTAATGTATGAAAATGTTTTTATATGTCTACTTTTATTTTGTACAGCGAAGGTGTTATGCTTCAATCCGCAACCTTCACTCAACCATTGTACTGTTATCTTTTCTCATAAAATAAATAAACATATTTAAAAACAAAAAAAAAGCTTATATGAGATTCTAGTGATTGGATCTACATTACAGAGTAAGAAAACAAAGTGTCCCTACCCTTTTGCTCCCACCCCCAAGGTAGGTCTAGCCCTATACTGCTATAGTTATCAATGTCTTTCTCCCAGTCTCATGGCATTGTGTAAATCCTTCTGCTGGGTTCTTGATCTGATTTCTATGCCTGTGTGGTTCATCCACAGGTGTGAACGTAGGACCAAGAAGCCTGTGGAAAGATGTAAACAATAGCCCAAGTCTCAGAGTGAGATTTAGATAAGTATAGTGATTTGGCGGTGGAGAGGATAATGATCTATTTGGGGGTTCTTGTATGTCTCCATATGGATGTACAAAGAGCAGTTTACAAGGCAGATTAGGACCTTTGGAACCTGTGTGTGAGGTGAAAATGGATTCTGCTTCTGATATTGGACTAAGAAAGTCTGTGTATCAAGAGATCAAGATTATGCTTCTGGTCTTGCTATGACACACGTCTGCCAACCTAGGGACAGAACAGGGCCTGAGAGATGCAAGCAAGCTGTTACATTCCTTCTCTCTAAATCAGCCTTTTTCAACCAGGATGCCCAGACACCCTGGGGTTCCTTGGTAAAATGCCTAAAAATTGCCTGAATTTTGTATAATTGTATGCAAGCCAGTGGGTGGGTGAAGCCTGCCTTTTAGTTACACAAAGCCACAGGTTTTATTGCACACCATTACAGCCTGGCAGCTGCCGGAGTCCTAACAACCAATGATGTCATCCGTTAATAAGGAGAACGTCAGGCATCTGCACAGCATCCTTTTTTGCCAACACCCAAGGTGTCATATTAGCTGAGTGAGGGACAGAAACTAAGGGAGAAAAGAAACATTAAAATACTAACCAGTCCCAATGTGCAAAGGTGTGTTTTGCTTTGGAATTATAAATCACCGACTAACGATGGGTGTTCTGCATGTGTGGAGGTTGCATATTTGTTTTGTTTTTTACATTTTAGAATGGAGTGCTTTGGGATTGTACATAACTTTAAAGGGTGCCTTGACTGAAAAAAGGTTGGGAAACACTGCTCTAAATAACCCTTGGTGATCTGGGAATCCTATGTCATCTATTAAATGTCTATTTTATAAAACAAAATTGTATAAAGAAAAAAGTGTCCAGGCAGTTCTTTCTACTCAGCTCCTTTCATTCTATGCATTAAGATAAAAAACCTTCTGTGTGCAGCAGCCCCTTTAGCCCCCCTATTACTTACTTGAGCTCCATCTCTATCCAGCAATGGTACACGAGTGCCTCGGCATCCGGGACTCTCCCTCCTGATTGGCTGAGACACAGCAGTGGCGCCATTGGCTCCCGCTGCTGTCAATCAAAGTCAGTTAACCAATCAGGAGAGAGAAGGGGTGAAGCTGAACCGCGGCTCCGTGTCTGAATGGACACACAGCGGCTGCTCGGCTCGGGTGCCCCCATAGCAAGCTGCTTTATGTGGGGGCATTCAACAGGAGGGAGGGGCCAGGAGCACCGAAGTGGGACCTTAGAAGAGGAAGATCTGGGCTGCTCTGTGCAAAACCATTACACAGAGCAGGTAAGTATGACCTGCTTGTTATTGTCATACAAATAAAGACTTTACAATCACTTTAAGTTGACCAGATATTCTTAAAAATGGTCAGTTTCACTATTTGAGTGAGTATTTAATTTATAAACTGCTGTACTGTTGTTCACTAAATACAAAATTGTATTTTATTTTCCAGAGGAGTTCCAATTCTTCCAGTAAATGCTTGATTTTTTCCATAATTCATGTTCATCATGATGATGATGAAAGAACTTGCTTCACTGTAGTTGCAAAGACTCTAGGGATTAAAAACTAGTCAATTAAAGTTTAACACACTACTTCTAGATCAATATGACAACAATATTTACAAGTATGAGATGCTCACAGCATGGAGGATATGCATTTTTTATACAATGTACAGTTTGTACTTTTGGCTGCTTTACTTAAGATCTGCTTATGATCATATAATATTAATGCTTTGACCCTACTTTATAACACTGAAGTGACTGGTCGACTTTTCCACGTCAATATTTTTGTATTTGCTAAAGTGATGGAAGCGGTGTTAAAATGGAGAATCAGAAAAAGCATTTAGCGTATAGTGAATGCATAATTTAACAGTCTTACCACTGCACATCAGTCAGTCTATATTTCAGTAGAGCTGCGTACCAACATATGTCATATTTTAAAGTGATTCTCCACTTTACAAATGCTTCTTTACTTAAGGCCATTTTGTATAGCAATACAAAAGGGAATCCTTGTCATATCACCCACATTTTGCCAGGATCAAAAGACATACTTCTATATACCTCCTACAGCATGCCTGCAGGTGCAGACAGTTATCATGACATACATACTTTGGGAATAAATGTACATATCAACAAAGGCAGTGTAGACAACAATACATGTCTGATTGGTGAGACAACACCTAGGGATCTATCCAGCAGTATGTTTAGTACCGGATTTCTCAACAAGGGTTCCTCAAGAGGTTGCTGGTGGTTCCTTGTGTAATGAGTAGTTTGTGCCTCTCACATAAATTCCCACTGACACCATTGATCTTTTTAGCTATCTGTAAGGAGGTAATTCTTACCAATGGCCACAAGTGTAAGGAGCATTCGCCCCACTGACCATCACACTAATGTATCATGAGTTGGAGCTATAGTCATTTTTAGTGAGGGTTCTCTGAACTTGGGAACTATTTCAAGGGTTCCTCTGTGTTGAAAAGGTTGAGAAATGCTGGTTTAGTATATGCATTAAAGTTAATATACAGCCTTTTCAATGTTTTTTAGATACATACGTAACTAAAAAACATATAAGTCCCCTGCCTACAAATGAGTCCATTCCGGGAGCTCGTTTGTAAGTCCAACTTGGTCGTAAGTCCAACAAAGATCAGCACTTGCAGACAATGGCTGCTAGCATTGATCAGTGTGTTCTGGTGGGGGAGTCAGAATACAATAGCATAGCTGGGGAGATCGCTGCACTTACATTGCTTGTGTTAGTACCAGTGGCGGCTGGTTCATAAGGGGTGCAGGGGCGCTCCCCCCCCCAAGTTCCCAAAGTTAATATTCCAAAGAAGAAAGCTACTTTAACATTGTAAAAACTGCTAGTCATATTATCATTTTTTTTTAAAATAAATTGTTCTATGTGAGTGCACTGTGTGAGGCGCCAGACTAGTGGGTGTCTATGAGGTCCGCAAATTTTTGAAAAGCATGTGATTTGAGGCTGAGGCTCTAATTGGCTTGTTTCAGGTTGTCCTCGGGCGCACAAAACCCTCCCACTTTTGATTTTAGCGAATCAATATTCGCCATTGCGTCACTTCCAGTTTCCGGCTTCTCGCCCCGTGACATCCAAGGCGCCCTCTGGTGAGTGCCAACCTGGAGGGGTTTGTTTGCGCACCCCCAAATTTCTTTAGCACCAGCCGCCACTGCCAGTTTTTTTTCTTTCAGCCCACTGGCTTTTACAGTGTGTGAGTGTGTGTACCCAGCTTTACATGACTGGGCATGCTAACACATGTTTGCATCTTTGAAAGTTTGCAAGTTGAACATTCTTATGTAGGGGATTTACTGTACAGGCTGAACAAAAAAATGAACAGATTCCTCCATCCACAAATGAGTTGGATGGAGAAATTCCCCCTTTGGGGCATTGTATTCTGATGGCAGCATTTGCACTTACAGAATATACCAGCTGCTGCAGCCGTCGACAGAAATTTTTTTCAACATGTCCCTTCAACAGAAGTTGATTAAACAATCAACTTCTGTCAAGCAGGAGGAGCCCACATACTGATCGGAAATTCGGCTGGTCCAGCACGGTAATCACATTTTTATATATTGATCCTTTGGGTTGGATACCCTCTCTATCTCCTCGTTTCAACAATCATGACACAATGCTCTAAGATGGTATCATCTACCAACACTCGATCCTCTGTATGTGTTCTCCCACCACATATATAGCCATCACATGATAAAAGCAGAGGAATCACACACAGCATACAATCCCAATAAATCTATTAATACATTAACTGCTTGCCGACGGCTGATCGGCAATTGACGGCGACAGAGTGGCTCTGTAACGCGAATCGCTGTCATACGACGGCGGCCGCGAGACAGAGCCTAGTGAGCGTGTGTGCCGCCGGAAGCGCGCCCGCGCGCTCACTGTGTTCGGGGAGGGCCAGGGAGCGGGTGCGGCGGCTTTGATTGCCGCCGGCTACCCGCGATGGCCACCCCGGAGTGAAGGAACGGAGGTCCGTGTATGTAAACACGGACCTCCGTTCTGTGTGAGGGGGAAGGGCTGTGATCACAGCCTTCCTGTACATGGAGGCTGTGACCACTTCCCTTCCCCAGCTAGGGCAGCCCCCATACAGTTAGAACACGCCCAGGGAACATAGTTAACCCTTAGAGCGCCTCCTGCAGGTTAACCCCTTCACTGCCAATGGCATTTACACAGTAATCAGTGCATTTTTATAGCACTGATCGCTGTATAAATGCCAATGGTCCCAAAAAAGTGTCAAAATGGTCCGACATGTCTGCTGAAATATCGCAGTACCGCTAAAAATCGCAGATCGCCGCCATTACTAGTAAAAAAAAAAAAAATAAATAAAAACCCCAGAAATTAATTCTCATCATCCGTAAACGCGACCACTTTTGCGCAAACCAATCAATAAACGCCGATTGCGATTTTTTTTATCGCAAATATGAGGACAAATATAAATCGGCCAAAAGCGGTGAAAAAAATGTTTTTTTATATATTTTTTTTGGATTTGTATTTTAGCAAAAAGTAAGAAATTTGGGGTTTTTTTGCAAAATTGTCGCTCTTCTTTTGTTTATAGCGGCGATCAGAAATGACGCAGAGGTGATCAAATACCACCAAAAGAAAGCTCTTTCGTCGCAGGACCACGCAATTGTCAGTTAAAGCGACGCAGCGCTGAATCGCAAAAAGGGCTCCGGTCCTAAAGCTGGAAATCCTTCCGGGGCTGAAGTGGTTAAAAAACATCACACATGATTTAAGTGCATACCAACATTATATCTAACAGCCAGAGTAGATAGATACTTATATTTCTCTCCCCTGCTTGCTACCTGTGGCTGATTCATACATTGGTCTCGACTGCACGCTGCAATCCTAATGTCATTCAGGATTAAAGAGAGGCTTCGCCTGCCGCATAGGTTGCCAAACTCTGTACTGACGCATTTTGTCCCAATGGACTTTGTCAAGGGTATAGATACACTTTAAGCTAAACACTGCAATAGTAACTAAAAAAAAACAGGCTCACTGTTATTAGCCTGCCATGCAGTGGTTTCTACCAGGGTTGGATTTTCCACTATACACATTAGGCATGTGCCTACAGATGCCCTTCCTAGAGGGGTGCCTGTCAGTAAGATTTTTTTTTCTCATTTTTTTAACCCTTTCACTGCCAGGTCCGTAGCTAGTATTCTGGGCTCTGCTTTTCCATCTACGGGCTTGGGACCAACATGGTGGGTGTCGACGGGTGGAGGGGAAGTAGAACAGCGGACACACATCTGCTCTTCTCCCCTTCTTGTTGGTGACCCAGAAAGTGACGTGCATGATGTCACTTCCGGATCACCCTGTCACTTTCCCCGGCTAGCATAGCTGGGAAGGGATGTATTGCAATACAACGTTTTGTTTTTTCAAAAAAATAATTATATCCAAGCACATAACTCCCCCCCCCCCAAAAAAAAATGCTGAGGCCCTCTCACCCCCAGATATAGGCACATACTAATGTAAATGCACGCATGAAAACGTTGATTGCAATATACATGTTACATATTGCTGCGCATGCCCGAGTGAGAGCAATAATTCTAGCATAAGACCTACTCCATAAGACTACACTGATGACCTAAAGGGGGCTTTTGAAGCGTCGCCTATAGAAAATATAGGGTACTGAAGTTTGTCGCCATTTCACAGGTACACACAAATTTAAGTTTTGACATGTTGGGTATCTTTTTACTCGGTGCAACCTCGTCTTTTATAGTTTACCAAATATTTGGGTCGTTTATTTTGTTTGTTTGCTCTAAAATTCACTTTATTGCGTTTTTTTACTAAAATTTTGCGTGTCTTAGGCCTTTGCGGTAATTTATCAATTAAATAAAAGTCAGTCCCACTGGGGGGGGGGGGGGAGCTTCAGAATTCTCTGCCTATAGGCTCCTGAGATGTAAATCTGGCCTTGGTTGCTACTGCAATAATGTGCTATCTCCACCAGACTCCTCACACATGTCAGTGCATAGCAGAATAAAAAAAGCAAAAGTGGTGATGTGCCCCCCCCCCCTTCCACCTTTAGGTTGGAAAACCTCAGACACATGTTTAGTATGGGCAAAAAGCTTCACAGCAAGCAGTGAAGGAGTAGAAACATATTGATTCTTGCTGTTTGACTAGCTAGTGTTAGTGTAGTTATATTCCCTGTGTTGTTTGTTTTGTTTATCTTGCAATGATGCTTGTCCCTATTTCCTACAGGGACAGACAACTTATTTTTTCAGGTCACACAGCCAGACCTTATAAGTGCTCCCTGAAGTGCTCGCGCTTTCTGAAGATGCTAGAGTGTGAAATGCGTTGAGGTGGGTCTTGCTTTCGTTAGCTCCAGGTTCCTCCAAGACGTCACTTCTGGCCGATGGTGATTCTGGTTCGTGGAAAGCACATCGGCTTCACAGGCTAGAAGCCTGCTATGTTCTCCCGCTGCGTGCCAAAGGCTGTTTGTATTGGTGCCGACCCGGCACTTTTAAATGAGAGTATGGATTTTTTTGTGTTATATGCTTTTTTTTAAATATCTTTATTATTTTATTTTAAGAAGAACACACAGTTACAATTAAATTGCCTACACAGAACCAACATAGACATAGACAGGTGCTACTCCAGATTCCTCCCTAACACAAGCCGTTGAGGGGATTGATAGCCAAGTTTGACACACCTTATATTTCAAAAAACAACCTCTATTTATATAAGCATCTTTATACATAGAAAGGGAGCTGTTTACCATATTTTTCCATTGGGTCAAAGATGGAAGAGTCGTTTTTTCCCATTGCATAGCAATGTTTTTCCTTGCATAAAACAGAAGTATCCCTATTAAAGTTCTTACTGCCACGGTCGATGCCAGTGTTCTGACCAATCACAGTAAACAGGACTCTATAGTTGGTTGAATTGTGATCAAAGAGACTGACTCAATCACGTCTAACACCTCCTCCCAATATTTCCTGATTTCATGATAGTGCCAGAAAATATGTATAAAATCTCCCCGTGGAATATGGCACCACCAACAATTAGGTGAAATAGTTGTGTATATCTTATGTAGTCTATGAGGTGTAAGATAAGCTCTGTGAACTCTTTTAAACTGAACGAAATGGTCTCGCATAGAGACAAGGGAAGTAAAAGGAAAATCCCAAACCTCGTCCCAATCTTCCTTATTTAAAGTAGAAATATCATTTTGCCAATGTCTCCTAAGTTTTTCTAATGGCTGTAAAGATGTTGACAAAAGATGAAAATAGAGGTGGGATGTTGCTTTCTCTGCACATTTGGTTTGAAATGTTTTCTCTAGTTCTGATTCAATCACCGTCAGGGCCTGGGGCTTTTCCCGAAGAAGAAGATTGTATAGCATTTGAGACTTCCAGTTCTGAAAATGGCTGCACCAACGCTTCTCTTTCTTCATCCGAAAGCCACACTAATGCCAGAGGATCTAAAAGGTCTTGTAGGTCATGCATTTGACAGTCTCCTTCCAGTCCTGAAGTATATAGTGTCTTATAAAACTTTTGGAAAGTTTCTAATACATCAGTCGGGGAAGTCACCATCCTGCCATCAGAAGTAACAAGTTCAGGAATAAGTGTAAAAGGGCAATCATGTTGGATCAACATAGCTAAAAGTCGACCGTTTTTATCCCCTTGTTCAAAAACGAATTGCTTGTTTTTATACATATCTAGTCCGGTGGCCTCAGCAACACTTAAGTGTAGATCTCCCTGAGCAGCCTTCATTAAATTGAAATTAGTAGTAGGATCTGAAACATATCCCGCCGTAGATTCTGACACCGACCGTTGGAGGGAGACAACATTAACCCTCTGCTTCTTTTTAATAGCATTATGTGAGAAACATACTGTCCTCTAATAAATGCCTTAAATGCATCCCGGATATTTTCAAGTGAAGCAGATCTTATGTTGTGTTTCCAAAACTCAGCTATCAAAGGAGGATTTTATCAACCAGATGGGGATGGGAAATCCAGCAAGGGTTTAAACCCCATAGAGCTGCGTTCCAAAAATTAAAGGAGCTCAGCTTTATGGCCAATGGAGAGTGGTCAGACAGACCACTAGGTAAATATTTAGCTTCTATAATATCCGCTAAAAGTGATGGGTTAGTAAATGCTATGTAAATGTTATATGCTTTTAATTTATAAAACAGTACTACACTATAAAGATATTTCTGCTTTGGCATTTATGAATTGCCATCTATAATGGAGAAAGGCTCCTGTGGCTCGGGGTGATGTGGAAGTGGTGCTGTTCCCTTTACCATATTCCTATAGGATCATCCTGTTAAATGCCAATTGGGTCATTTATGGCCAGAGCTGTTTGGTAAGCGTGTATTGCTTATATCACACGGCGGTGCACCGATTATTTATTATTAAGAAACTCACACTTTCTATTTTACTGGCACGGTGCTGGATGCATATTTATTTAACCACAGATGTTATAGACTTTTCTTCTCTTTTTGCACTTCATTAATAGAAGTTAAAACACAGTTATTGTATCTTGTTAATTATATACAGTATACAGTTCATATTTTGTGGTGACGCACTTCTTTTTTATGTTATAGCGTAGTGAGCTGTAACTAGAACGAGGGACCAGCGTGTTCCGAGGCTGTAGCGTTTTGGCGTTATTGACGCTAAACCAGCAAAACGCTCACTAACGGCATACCGGCGTTAACCGGCATTTTTGACACTGGCGTTTTCAGGTTAAAAAATAGCAGAGGAATGTTTTTTTAAAAAAAACGCCTATTGACGCCGACGCTCACTAACGCCGATGCAAAATTCTGAAAAAAACACAGATTTTTCCCTGATGTCGGAGCCGATGTTTTGCTAATTTTTTTTTCATACACCCGTGTGTATGAGCCCTTAGACTACAGACAGAGGTCATACATTAAAATGATATTAAACGCATATTTTTTTTTAACATAACAAACATGTCACGCTTACCAGTTCTGTGCAGTGGTTTTGCACAGAGCAGCCCTGATCCTCCTCTTCTCTGGGCCCCTCCCTCCTGTCGAATGCCCCAGAGCGAGCAGCTTGCAATGGGGACATCCAAACAGGCGCACTCCTGAGCCACTGCTCTGCATGTCCATTTAAATATGGAGCCGTGGCTTGGCCCCGCCCCCTTTCTCTCCTCATTGGCTCACTGGCTGTGATTAACAGCAGTGGGAGCCAATGGTGAGTATTAAGATGGGTGGGGGTGGGGGGTTAAAGGTAAAGCTTTGCTTTGTAAAGAATACCCAATCACATGTAAGGAAAATAAAGAAAACAGCATTTTTGCTTGCAAATGATTGTACGATAGAAATCAGCAGAGCTTCCCCTCATTTCAGAGCTTCCCTTCAGACCTAGAGCATTTGCACTTGCAGTGTACACTATGGGGTTTATTTACTAAAAGTGGAAAGTGCCAATTCTGGTGCAGCTCTTCATAGACACTAATCAGCTTCCATTTTTTTGTCAAACCTTAATTGAACAAGGGCTGATTGGCTACCATGCACAGCTGCATCAGATTTTGCACTTTGCAGTTTTAGTAAATGAAGCCCTATATTTGCCTTTAGTAGATCAACCCCAGTGTGTAGGTAGGAAGGTTTATAATGCCTATAATCATATTAACATTTATACTATTTTTTTTAGCTTCCTTAGTCATAACATTATATAACACCAATGGTGAGACGTTGTTTCTGTGGATTATTGCTACAATTCTTTTTTTTTCACACCTGCTGCAGTTCACTCTACTTAGCTCACCAATCTGGTCACCACTGCAAAGGGTCTGAGCTCTGAGGGCATTAGAAATAAGATATACCTGTGCTCCGCCAGTGTGAACACATGTTAACACTAAACATTCTGGATGATCCCTCTGCACACTGCTATACACCTTTTCTAGCAAACTCTACCTTGAAAAAACAGGGATTTTTAGTTCACAAAAATTGCATATACATGCAATACATGCTCCATATTGGCACTATATCCACTGTAGCATTTGCATTTTGCAGAGCAGGTTAGGGACTGGCCATAGAGGGATTACTTTGAGGCAATTGGCCAGCTTAAGCATGTGTTGCAATATGCATGAATTCAAAATCCCTGTTTTTAATTGAAAAGTTTGTAAGAAAGGGTACATAACAGTGTTCAGAACGTTCACCCAGAACTTTTAGGGTCTGATGGCATTTCCGTGATTAGCCGCTAGTGCCGCTGCCCAAAGAGGGACAGGTTTCTGGCTTTTGTGCTTAAAGATGGACATTTTTTTGGCATAATGTAGTCATTGACTATTTTGCAACGAGATGCAGGTAAGCATCTGCAGAGTGGAATTCCATTGTATTGTGAATGGTAAGGATCATCCTTTATAAAAGATGGCTGTACTGACTTTGTGAGTCCAGAGCGTTTTCAGTGGTATATGATCTGTAAAATGGGTAAATCTTCTGGCTAGCACCTTCTTTTAACCCTAGAAAAGTTGTAAGATATATTTGCAGCATTAACATTGTAGGAAATGTATCTATTTCCCAAAGTACAGAGTGAGTCCATTCCACACGCATACTTCCCTCCATATAGATGAAGGGGTACATGGTCAACAGTAGTGCCTCTGTTAACATAGCATAAGAGGAAGCCAGCACTTCATGTATAGCTTTGCTGTATAACTATATAGCATCAATCACCATTGTTATATTTTAAGGACAAGTAGGTCCAGTTTATCATTGTTTTAATATATTTATTTTCTGTCTATTTCATTAGCAGTAAAGAAATCTGCATTGGGTTTGAACATGTATGTGAAAATAAAGGAATAATAATTTTCCACTGGGGCCTAAATCATGGTGAAACAGAAAGCTTTAATTCATTTTGGACAAAATACTATAAAAGAAATACATGCAGTCATTTATTTACCTTATTTTGCACTAATAATCGTAGAAATGTTTGTTATTGGAAAATGTCCCTACTTTGGTCCTAGGTAGATCCTGAATCTGAGCTTAAGGACTCATGCACATGGTGGTAATTAATTTACTGATATTCTACAAAGGAACTTGCAGGCAGAGGCTGGCATTTTGATTTATTGTCACTTTTGAGTGCATGCATTAAGGGCCGGATAAACATAGGGGCTATTGGAGCTGTAGCTGCAGGCCCCTACCTCAAGATAGGCCCATGCCAGTGAGTCATTAATTCTGTTTAGCTCTGTGTGTTTACACCATTGTTATGTAAATCATGGACGGCAGGCGCTATTGTTATGCAAATCGAGGGCAGGCAGCAGGCACTATTGTTATGTAAATCGCGGGCAGCAGCCATTATTGTTAAGTAAATCGTGGGCTGCCGGCATGCTGAGTCAGCTGAGTTCCACACAGTGTAGTGTAGCACAACATAGAGGCTAACTCTTGTTGCTTCCCCACAGCTTTCACAAAATACCCATTTTCTCCTAACTCTTGCCCCAAAAGTGACAGTCTCACTTGATGGGCACTCATGCTTGTCTTTTGCTGGTGGAGGGAGATGAGGAAGGATCCACACATTTTTATTGGCCGAGTGTATCATCTGTCAAATACACTAGCTCCACCCCTTGTATCTTGGCAGTGCATGTGGGGGGAGAATGGCCGCCACAAGCAAAGCGGCGCCCAGTCTACTTCTCAAGCAATCAACAAATCTATCTGTTCTATGAGCAAGAGCATTCTACAGTACACGATGGTGAGCCATAACTGCAGTTACTTTCCCACACTGCAAAGTTAATGATGTGTTTTGTGCAAACATCTTCTAGTTGAAAAGGTGACAGCAGCAAGAATGATCACCATAGTAAAGATAGAAGAAAAAAAAATCATGACATCTGAACATCTTCCAGCAAATTTTAAGTGCATTCCTCCCTTACTATATTAGCAAGCTTTGTACATATATATATATATATATATATATATATATATTTTACCTTTAGGAAGAAGGATGCAGACTCACCATAAGTACAGAGAGAAAACAATTACTCTGTAGGGTTTATTTACTATAGCACTCAGGTGCAGATTTGCGATACTGAGTACTGTTTAGCGCCAAAAACGGCAAATGGCACTAAATAGCGCCAAAACGGTATTACCTATAACGCCAAAATGGTATTCACTATAGCGCCCAGGCAACAAATAGAGCCCAGATCCTTACTCCATTTCCGACCTGGAGTTGTGCACATGGAAATAATGTTTAGAGCATGATATAATCTAATAATTGTACTATAATTTGTGGGATATTGTTTATAGATAATCTGCTTTTAAACTGTGTGAAAAAGTGATTTCTACACTGAAATATCTTAAAAAGTCTGAGAAGAGATAAATTCCCCATCTCTTTACTCCTATGTGCAGAGCACAGCTGAGCACAACTGAGTATGCTCAGACCTGAAACTGCTCTAACTTTTGTTCCATGGAGTAATTACAGGGCGCTATAGTAAATATCAAAATGAGAGCTGTGAGAGTTTTTTGGGAGTAAAAGTTGTAGCAATGTAGCCCAATGCAATTTTCAGCCATTAATTCTGATACAATTGTAACTTCCCCAAAAAAATCCTTTTTATGTTGAGATGAAATGTATCTTTCTCTCAAAGACATTGTCCTTGCAACAATCTTGCAATTTTGATAATCTATGTTGTTTTTAAGAATGGTAGAATGTGTAATCTTTTCATGTTTTGGTAAAATATTTTTTCTCTGTCACTTTCACTTGTTGATATCTATCCCACAAAAATATTTCCCCAAACTCACACAGGTGTCTTTACAAACCACAAACAATACCATTGCTTATGGAAATTTAAAATTTGGCCCATTTTTTTATGTTTTATTCCTTCCAAATGATCTTAAAGAGGAAGTAAACCCTGATGGGTTTTACTTCCTATCTGTTACTCTTTGTTACCCTGTGATTTAAAAGCATAATAGGCTAGTATGAATTGCATACTAGTCTATTATGTGGCACTTACCTGCATTGGAAACCCACAAAGTCCCCGCACTAGGCCGCATCCATCTTTGCCCCCTCTTCCTTCTGGGGGCCGCAATCTCCAGCTCTGGGACAGGCCGGAGCTGCGTGACGTCACTCGCACGCATGCGCGCGGGAGCCTCCAATCGTGCCATGATCTCAGTAAAGAAATGGCATGGAGGCAGTTTCTTCACTGCGCATGTGCCAATGATGTCGGCACATGCAAGTACACTGTATATCTCCTAAACCGTGCAGGTTTAGGAGATATGCAGGAAACCTACAGGAAAGCCTTATTATAGTGTTACTTGTATGTTAAAGTGGTTGTCCAGAGTAGACAACCACTTTAATTTGAGCCCAAAAAATGAGATATGTGTCTGTTGTTTGCTCTCTCTATGTTGTTACACCACAAAAAATACCTTTGCCTATGGAAATTTAAAATTAGTCCCTTTTTTTATTTTTTATTCTTTCCAAATTATCCTAATTTTAGCCCAAGAAATGTGATATGTGTACCAACATCAGAAATAAAAATGCCATTCCCAAAAATCTGAGGCTAACATTACTATTCTACACTCATACAGCAAGAAACACCAAATATCACAGAATAAATCAAGAAGAGAAACTCCTGACTAATGTAATTCCTGTATATTCCTAGAAATGCAGTATCTGTGTATTTATGTGTAGGAGGAATCCACATGCAGCAGCCATGTGGCTCACAAGGTAGAAATTCTGCCTACCATTGCTCAGGTCCTGAGTTTGAGTCCCAAACATGTTACTTCATGTAGAGATGTTGTTTGTTCTCTCTATGTTGTTAAACATAACTCCTGACTCAGGGCCTTACCTAAATGATGTCTAAATGTAGTATTTATGTGGGGTTCCACTGCCATTGCAAATCTTGGCAGATACACTAGCTAGGCAAAAGTATTGGGACACCTGCCTTTACACACACATGAACTTTAATGGCATCCCAGTCTTAGTCCGTAGGGTTCAATATTGAGTTGCCCCATCCTTTGCAGCTATAACAGCTTCAACTCCTCTGGGAAGGCTGTCCACAAGGTTTAGGAGTGTGTCTATGGGAATTTTTGATCATTCTTCCAGACCACATTTGTGAGGTCAGGCACTGATGTGGACGAGAAGGCCTGGCTTGCAGTCTCCGCTCTAATTCAGTCAAAAGGTGTTCTATTGGGTTGAGGTCAGGACTCTGTGCAGGAGAGTTAAGTTCCTCCTCCCCAACTCATTCATACATGTCTTTATGAACCTTCCTTTGTGCACTGGTGCATAGTCATGTTGGAACAGGAAGGGGCCATCCCCAAACTGTTCCCACAATGTTGGGAGCATGAAAAGCCCACCAAAATCCTCAGCACCAGGCTCATGATGCTCTTAATCTGGCCCTGCATGCATTGAGCATGTTCTTTGCCCCGAAGACCCCACAAAATAGGCAATAAAACATGTTGGGTTTTGGAAAGTATTTTTTAAAAAAAATGTTTTCTTTTTGATTTTTTACTGGGGATTTGCTGGGACCTTTGATTAGAAACTGATACAGGTTTTTATGGATAGTGCAGGAGGAAGGGCTTGTAGCCAGTATTGGAATGTGCACAGGCTGGAACTTGGAGCAGTGGCATTTCAGGCTTCAGGGAGGTCAGCCACTGACCTAAGAGTCTGGTATATATGAAACTTCCAGCAGGTAGTGAGACAGTCAACAGTAAGGCCTCATACACGGGTGTTTGCACAAAAATAAGCAAAACGCCAGGCCTGAGGTCAGGGGAAAAAACATTGATATCAATGCACGTTTTTTCACGCTAGCTTTTTGCGGCGTTTTCTGCCTCTATTCAAAATCAATGGTTCACGGTGATCCGACTTGTGGCGCGACTTGTGTGCTAGGTGTCTTAAAGGGAAACCCCGCAAAAAATGTGTGTGGGGTCCTTGCCCAGAGCATACCAGGCTCTTCGATCTAGCATGGATTTTAAGAGGAGCCCCCACGCCGAAAAAAAATCCATACCAGACCCTTATCCGAGCACGCAGCCCGGCAGGCCAGGAAAGGGGGTGGGGACGAGCAAGTTCCCCCCCCTCCTGGACCGTACCAGGCCGCATGCCCTCAACATGGGGAGTATGGGTGCTTTGGGGCAGGGGGGGCTCTGTGCCCCCCACCCCAAAGCACCTTGTCCCCATGTTGATGGGGACAAGAGCCTCTTCCCGACAACCCTGGCCGTTGGTTGTCGGGGTCTGCGGGCGGGGGCTTATCAGAATCTGGAAGCCCCCTTTAACAAGGGGGCCCCCAGATGCCAGGCCCCCCACCCTATGTAAATGAGTATGGGGTACACATGTGACATCATGAGGGTGGGGCTCATGATGACGTCATCGTGTGGCCCCGCCCCATGCTAATATAAGGCAACCGCGCAGCACGGACCTGGCATTCGAGTGGAAGAGAGCGACGAGTCAACATCTCCAGAAGAAGGGGAAGAAGAAGAAGAAGAAGCAGCAGCGGCGGGAGAAGCTAGCCAGGGAGACAGCAGCAAAAGAGCAAAAGAGCTGAAGACCCCGCAGAAGACCCCTCAGAAGACATACCCCATACTCATTTACATAGGGTGGGGGCCCGGCATCTGGGGGCCCCTTGTTAAAGGGGGCTTCCAGATCCCGATAAGCCCCCGCCTGCAGACCCCGACAACCAACGGCCAGGGTTGTCGGGAAGAGGCTCTTGTCCCCATCAACATGGGGACAAGGTGCTTTGGGGTGGGGGGCGCAGAGCCCTCCCTGCCCCAAAGCACCCATACTCCCCATGTTGAGGGCATGCGGCCTGGTACGGTCCAGGAGGGGAGGGACGCTTGCTCGTCCCCACCCCCTTTCCTGGCCTGCCGGGCTGCGTGCTCGAATAAGGGTCTGGTATGGATTTTGGGGGGCTCCTCTTAAAATCCATGCTAGATCGAAGAGCCTGGTATGCTCTGGGGGGGGACCCCATGCAAATTTTTTGCGGGGGTTTCCCTTTAAGACACCTAGCACACAAGTCACGCCGCAAGTCGGATCACCGTGATCCGACTTCTGGTGCGGCTTCTATTCAAATCAATGGGCTCCCATAGGGAACCATTGACGCACTGAACACACGATCCACAGAATTTCCCTTTGGGGGCGTTTTTTAAACGTACCCCAGGGGGGGGTCTCGTATGGTCCGAGAAGCTAGATCGTACCTAAAATTCTCCTCGGGGGGTTTTAGGTATGGTCTGGGAATAAGCTCGTGCGTCGGGCCGTCCGGTCCTTTCCCCCACCCCTGCTCGTTCGCAGGGAGGGGAGGACCTGGCATGGTCCGGCGTACGGGAGTTGTACCCCTCATACCCACGAAACCCCGTCCCTCCCGAGACGCGGGGGGTGGGGTTTCGTGG
>BLSH010256367.1:370954-386607 GCA_018402905.1 Glandirana rugosa
TTACTTGATTTTAATTTATTTTCCCTATCCCCATTTATTTGTAGGGCACTTGCCCTAGTTTGAAGATGATTTTAGAACAGTTATATGGCTTCTACCGTTAATTAATACTTTTCAGACACAGTTTGAAGATGATCCACATTCACCTCCATTTTTGCTTTTTTTATGTTTTTATTTTTTTAAAAATATTTACAGTTATTTCCCTGTCCCCATTTTTTTGTAGGGCACTTGCCCTACCCTTACCCCCATTTTACTTCCTTTTGCAGCCCTCTGGGGCTTTCCAGGACTTTCCTACAGCCATTTTTGTGCCTAAAAGTTCGGGTCCCCATTGATTTCAATGGGGTTCGTTGTCCGTGCGATCGTTCGGGTTCCGTCCGGACCCGGACCCGGACTTTGTCACGAAGTTCGGACGGACCAGCAGAACCCGAACTTCCAGGTGTTCGCTCAACTCTATTGGTAAGGTAGATGTGTCTGGCAGCACCATTCACGATAGACTGAAGAGGGGATAACCTTTGTAGAGGTAGGCCTAAGAAAGGGGAGTTTCAATTGTCGAGACAAAAGATAACAAGGGAGTGAATTAGTAGCTTGGTGTTTTCAATAGTTAAAAAGGGGCCGAATTTTAGAGATGTTATGGAGGAGAGATCTACAAGCTTTTGACAGTGATTGGATTTGGGGCTGAAAGGATCGGTCAGATGAGTGGCTGTTCGCTGGGCTGCCCAGGCGCCTGTGTGCAAAAAGCTTTTGGCTCAACATTTGCTTTTAAAAATGTTTACAGGTTTACTTTAACCACTTCAGCCCCTGAAGGATTTCACACTTTAGGACTGGAGCCCTTTTTGCGATTCGGCGCTGTGTCGCTTTAACTGACAATTGCGCGGTCGTGCGACGTTGTACCCAAACGAAATTTGCGTCCTTTTTTCCCCACAAATAGAGCTTTCTTTTGGTGGTATTTGATCACCTCTGCCTCATTTGTGATCATCGCTATAAACAAAAGAAGAGCGACAATTTTGCAAAAAAAAAAACAAATTTCTTACTTTTTGCTAAAATACAAATCCAAAAAAAAATATAAAAAAACATTTTTTTTCATCGGTTTTGGCCGATTTATATTCTTCCTCATATTTGTGATAAAAAAAATCGCAATCGGCGTTTATTAATTGGTTTGCGCAAAAGTGGCCGCGTTTACAGACGATGAGAATTCATTTCTGTTTTTTTTTTTTTTTACTAGTAATGGTGGTGATCTGCGTTTTTTAGCGGTACTGCTATATTGCGGCGGACACGTCGGACCATTTTGACACTTTTTTGGGACCACTGGCATTTATACAGCGATCAGTGCTATAAAAATGCACTGATTACTGTGTAAATGCCATTGGCAGTGAAGGGGTTAACCTGGAGGGGGCGCTCTAAGGGTTAACTGTGTTCCCTGGGCGTGTTCTAACTGTGTGTGGGCTGCCCTAGCAGGGGAAGGGGAGCGATCACAGCTTCCATATAGAGGAAGGCTGTGATCACACCCCTTCCCCCCTCACAGAACGGAGATCCATGTTTACTTACACAGACCTCCGTTCTTTTACTGCAGGGGGGGGCATCGCGGGTAGCCGGCGGAGATCGAGTCCGCCGCACCCGCTCCTTGGCCCCCCCTGAACACAGTGAGCGTGCGGCCGCCGTCGTATGACAGGGTTTTGCGACATCGAGCCATCTTGTCGCCATCAACCGTCGGCAAGTGGTTAAAGCATACATACTTATTCCTCACTCTTCTTGGAGTGTCATATGCCTGTGCCCAGGTCCCCCATCCTGCTGAGCTCAGTGGGTTTGCTTTATGGCCCTTTTTTCACTATAGAATAGAGAGTAATGACATAGGGGTCTACAGAAGGGACCCCAAAAGGCATCAGGTGACCAGGAATTCAACATGCCTAATTCAGTATTTATGTGGAGGAGGGTTCCACCACCATTGCAAATCTTGCAAGTGGTATAAAAGGTAATAACTGTGGGGGATGAGCTGATGGAAGAATTAAAAGCTCAGTTGTTAGGTGGAGGCAGGATAGGCTTCTCTGAGGAGTTTCCTTCCATAAAGGTGGCCAGAGTAGGGGATAGTCAAACAGATTGCCAGACAGATTGAGGTAGAGTGTTACAGAGGGAGACAGGAGAGCTAGAGAGCAGAAGGTCTTGGGAGGAGCGGAGAAATGTTGTTAAATGACATTTTGAGACACGATTGATGATGTAGCTCGGGGCAGAGTTGTGAACGGCTTTGTATGTTGTTAATATTTTGAATTTTATTCATTGGACAATTGGAAGGCAGTGGGGGATTGGTAGAGAGGGGTGGCAGACACTGATTGGTTAGTAAGGTAGATGTGTCTGGCAGCACCATTCACGATAGACTGAAGAGGGGATAACCTTCGTAGAGGTAGGCCTGAGAGAGGGGAGTTCAATAGTCGAGATGAGAGATAACAAGAATTAGTAGCTTATCTTGGAAAAAGTATTGGGATGCCTGTCTTTACACACACGTGAACTTTAATGGCACCCCAGTCTTAGTCCATAGGGTTCTATATTGAGTTGGGCCACCCTTTGCAGCTATAACAGCTTCAAATCTTCTGGGAAGGCTGTCCACAATGTTTAGGAGTGTGTCTATGGGAATGTTTGACCATCCTTCCAGAAGAGCATTTGTGAGGTCATTGTTGGACAAGAAGGCCTTCCTTGCACTCTCCACTCTAATTCATCCCAAAGGTATTCTATCGGGTTGAGGACAGGAAGGGGCCATTTCCAAACTGTTCCCACAAAGCTGGGTGCATGAAATTGGCCAAAATGTCTTGGTATGCTGACGCGAAGGCTAGGTTTCCACTGTTGCAACCTGAAAGTGGTGCGATTTTGCTGCAATTTTTTGCAGCGATCTTACTGCGAGTGTTGCCGCGATTTTGATGTGACTTGAAGCGATGCCTGTGTATTCTTGAGGTCTATGGATCTCAAGTCGCATCAAGTTGGACCACAGTAGTGCAGAGACTACTTTGAAGTCGCTGCAACTTGAAGTCGCACAGATATGAATAGTACTCGTTGGAAATCATGGGGTATGATTTGTCATGCGGCTTTGCAGTCCCAAGTCGCATGACAAGTTGCACTAGTGGAATTGTAGCCTAAGGCCCCTTTCACACTTGTGCGACCTGGAAGTCGTGCAATTTTGCATCAATTTTACCACGATTTTTTGGTGCAATTTTGATGGGACCTTAAGTGATGCCTGTGTACTCTTGAGGTCTATGGACCTCAAATCGCATCAAAGTCAGACCAAAGTAGTGCAGGGACTACTTTGAAGTCGCTGAGACTTGAATTTGCACAGATATGAATGGTTATCATTGAGAATCATGGAGTATGACTTGTCATGCGACTCTGATGTCCAAAGTTGCAGGAAAAGTCACACAAGTGTGAAAGGGGCCTAAAGGCTAAGTCTCCACTAGTGCAACTTGTCATGTGACTTGGGACTGCAAAGTTGCATGACAAGACATACCCCATGATTTCCAATGGGTACTGTTCATATCTGTGCGCCTTTAAGTCGCAGCGCCTTCAAAGTAGTCCCTGCACTACCTTGGTCTGACTTTGATGTGACTTGAGGTCCATAGACCTCAAGAATACACAGGCATCCCTTCAAGTCTCATCAAAATTGTGGCAAAAATTGCAGCAAACAATTGCGGCAAAATCGTGCGACTTTCAGGTCACAATAGTGGAAACCTAGCCTAAGAGTTCCCTTCACTGGAACTAAGAGGCCAAGAACAACCCCTGAAAAACAACCCAGCACCATAATCTCCCCTCCACCAAATGTTTAGGACCAGTGCACAAAGCATGTTCCATAAAGACATGGATGAGAGAGTTTGGGGTGCAGGAACTTGACTGGCCTGCACAGAGTCAGTGTTAATGTTAAAGTTTATTAGAACTAATCATGCCCATGGACTTAGACATTTCACATTATAGGTTTTACACTGCACAGGTACATATGCTTACAAAACTGTTGGTTTGTTTGTGCTGCATGCACATATGGATACACAATGGACTTAGATCTTTGACCTGGAGTTGGAGGTTTGATGCACATAGCCAAGGGCTAAAGCTGGATACACACTATTCAATTTTCTGTAGATTTTTTCCTTCAGATTTATCGAAAACCATATAATATGAGGTCAAACCTTGGGAGTTTCAATTTGTATGCAGTCAGACCGGCCCTTGCACTACATGGTTTTGGTAGATCTGAAGGAAATCTGACAACAAAAGTTGGATAGTGTGTATGGCGTCTAACACAGTTCTAAATACTATGATGCGTTCCTGCTTATCAGGTGAAATCACTTTCGATAGACATGAAGAGACAGATTGAAAGATACTGGTGGGTGTGTACTTCCAATGGCGTGTGTCTGTGTGCTAACAATACAACCTGCCTTATAAAGGGCTGCAGTAGGGGGGTTGGTTTGGCCTCGGAAGGGGCTGTGTTATTTTCTGTGATTTTTGGGGGAGAAGGACTGATATTGTGCATGACGACAAATACCCCACTAGGGCTGTTTGTTTGGTTTATGTGGCCATGCTGTCAATGTTGTGTATTGTTGCTGTCTGATCATGCATTCATGGTTTGGGAGCATCTGCTGACCTTCTACTCTTTGATCTCATTGCTTAATCATGTACACAGAAATGCACCTTCCAACAGAACCGTCACCAATGTATGTGTGTGGAATGTGGGGTGGTGGGTGTTATCGTTTGAATATGTGTCTTTTTAACATATTGTATTTAAGAATGACTGTTTTTTTTTGTATTTTTTTTATAATCTTGCAGCTAAACACTTGTTGGTGGTTGGTGTCTGTTGAGGGTAGTACTATGAAATGTGTATCCTGCTATACACTGTGAAAGTAAAGCTGTGTCCACTATAAGGTTTAGAGAAATTTTAGATTGTAAGCTCCCATGAGCAGGGCCCTTAGAACCCAATTGCTAAATGTTTGTCTAAATGTACCACCATATACGCTGTTGAATATTTTAATGCCGCTAAATGAATGTACATAATTGTGTTGCTGCCGTGAAAATAAATTTTAAATCTTGTTCTATTTAGGGTTTTTTAAAATTTGTTTTGGGGGGGGGGGGGGGCTGGGTTTAGAGAAGTGAAATGTCTTACTATTGACAAATTATGAGAAGGTGTAATCGCTGAAAAAAAAACCTAATCTCTTCAGCACACCTGCAAGTAAATGATAAAGGTTGTTTAGGTGTAGTCTTTTTATTTAACAGGTCTGGAGAATTGCAGGTAAGTGCTGGTTCACACTACTGTGCTGTGCAAGATTGCGCGTGATTCACACTGCAGTGCAAATCACATGCGGTTTCTGTGCGATGCGATTTCAGCCATACAGATTGGCTGAATTCCTATCGCATTCCGACCAAACTCGCACAGGACCCTTTTTTGCGAGCTGAAATGGGGGGGTCATTAACAAGGTATTGACACTACCAGCAGTTCACATATGGCAGTGTGAACTGCAATGCGATGCGGGAACCTGCAGTGAGTTTGCAGGGTTCCCGCATTGCACAAGTGGGAACTGGCACTCATAATGAATTCAGTTGGTGGATAGGCAGTGTTGTACGTGTCAAACTGGGCCTTTGTCTTTGTCATTCACCTGCTGCAATCCCAGGGACACCATTTCTTGTCATACACTCCCTTTAGTTTCCCTCAAAATATCTGGTGATCTACAGAAATACAAATTCACATATATGCATTTTTTTTTTTTTAAATTGCAATTAAAAATTTTTGGTTGCAATCAAATATTCACAAGCAAGTGTGGCTTTGTCCTCTGACCCGGAAATGTCATTGTGCCTTTGCTGGTCAGGATCTTTATATAGGTGGACATGGCGAGGTCCCACTTTAGCAAAGAGGAGGTTCTACTCATTTTCTGGGTAAGTGTAGGAAATATACTTGTGCTTACTCAGTGTGTGGGAAGATGTGGGAGCTATATTTGGCGGGGGTGGGGTTAATTGATTTGTTCATTTGGGATCACCACACATTCACTTCCTGCCCATGCACACACATCACTTTCTGGTTACAGGCGCATTACACTTCCTGCATGTGTTCTGCTAGAGCTGCACTATTCTGGCCAAAATGAGAATCACAATTTTTTTGCTTAGAATAAAGATGACGATTCTCGCGGCGTAACATCTTACATATTCTTACATATACAAAAAAATGGGCTAACAGCACTGTTTATTTTTTGAAAGTGTCGTTTTCCCCAAAAAATTGTATTTGAAAGACGACTGCGCAAACACCGTGTGACATAAAATATTGCAACAACCACCATTTTATTCTCTAGGGTCTCTGCTAATATATATATATATATATATATATATATATATATAAAATGTTTGGGGGTTCTAAGTAATTTTCTAGCAGAAAATACTGAATTTTTACTTGTAAGCAACAAATGTCAGAAAAGATTTAGTCTTTAAATGGTTAAATTAAACTCTTCTATACACATTGGAGTTCATTCTTTTGAAGTAGTTACGTTGTATCTCTTTTGCTTCTTTTATCAGCAGTGACCTCAGACTTGGCTCTCTGCCCAGGCTTGGCAGTCTGCCCAGATAGGAGAGACTCAAGTCATTCCGACTTAGCAAAAGATTCCTGGGGAGACTGCAGGTGACTTGCATTGACTTCTGTTACAGTCAAGCCGTGCCGAGTCGCCCCACAAGTCGGACTCCATTAACTGCACTAAAAATCGCAGTAATGCCTCTAGGAGATTGCATTTGGGGGGGGGGGTGAATCAAGATCGCGATTTTATTACAATTATTACAATTAATTGTGCAGCTCTATGTTCTGCTGATGTAAATCAATAAAAGGAGCATGTGTGTGTGTATATATATATATATCTTTTTCCTGAAACCATTCATATCTGTGCTACTTCAAGTGGCGCCAACTTCTACTTTGGTGCAACTTGAGGTTCATAGAAAGCACAGGCATTCCCCAATGTCGTGGGCAAACTGCATGACTTTCAGGATAACACCTTTGACTTAGGCCCCATTTGCACTTGTGCGACTTGAAAGTTATGCAACTTTGACGTGACTTGAAGCAATGCCTGTGTAATCTTGAGGTCTAGAGACCTCGAGTTATATCAAACTCAGACCAATGTAGTTCAGGGACTGGTTTGAAGTTTGTGCCACTTGAAGTCACACAACTATGAATGCTAGATTTCCACCCAAAAGTGGAAGCTCTGCTTATCTCTCTGTCTCCCCCACTGATGCCACGTTTGCCATATTTTCGGGGGGGGGGGGGGGTAGGGGGTACCTGTCCTTACTTTTGATGGACCTAACTGCAGCAAGGTATGGCAGAAATGTGTCACTCCTCTTCCTTCCCTGGTGCCAGGCCATTCAAAAAGCGCAGTGCACTTTGTGCATGTGCAGTAGGGAATTGACAATGGAGGCGACAGCACCTGAGAGCCAATGAAAACATGGGCTGGGGTGCCAACATTGCTAGCTTCCAGGACAGTGTCCTAATAATTAAAGTCAGCAGTTGCAGGATGTGTAGTTGCTGACTTGTATGTTTTCTGTGGGGGTGTGGGGGGGCTGGAGCACCACTTTAATATCAGCTTGGTTACCTAGACTGGTGAGCTGGGATTGGGCCTCAGCTATCACATGGTACCTGGGATTATCTCAACAACCTGTACCATGTGAATAGCTTAACCACTTCAGCCCCGGAAGGATTTCCCACCCAAACTAAATTGGTGTCCTTTTTTTCCCACAAATAGAGCTTTTTTTTGGTGGTATTTGATCACTTCTGCAGTTTTTATTTCATGCGCTATAAACAAAGAGTGACAATTTTTAAAAAAAAACTATATTTCTTACTTTTTGCTAAAATACATATCCAAACAAAAATACAAAAAAACTAATTTATTCATCAGTTTAGGCTAATATATATTCCTCCTCATATTTTTGGTAAAAAAAAAAATCGCAATTGGCATATATTGATTGTTTTGCGCAAAAGTTGCTGCGTTTACGAACAATGAGAATTCATTTATGGGATTTTTATTTATTTTTATTTTTTTTACTAGTAATGGGAGTGATCTGCGATTTTTATCTGTACTGCAAATTGTGGTGGACATGTCAGACACTTTTTTGGGACCATTGACACTTATACAGTGATCAGTGCTATGAAAATGCACTGATTACTTTGTAAATGTCACTGGCAGGGAAGGGGTTAACACTAGGGGGCGATCAAAGGGTTAACTGTGTTCCCAGGGATGTGTTGGGGCTGGGCTGACTGGGGGCGGAGAGTGATCGCGGTTCCCATATACTGGAAGCCTACGATCACTCTCCTTCTCCCCTGTCAGAATGGAGATCCGTGTGTTTACATAAACGGATCCCGTTCTGTCACTGCGGGGGAGCGATCGTGGGTAGCCTGTGGAAATCAAGTCCACCCTACCTGCTCCCTGGCTTCCCTGATGCACAGTTAGCGCGCGCAGACACAGTGCTCGATCTTGCAGCCACCATCAGGTGACAGAAATTTGCGGTATCGAGCCAGACTGTCGCCGTCAGATGACGGCAGGCGGTCATTAAGTGGTTGAGCTAATCACAGATCAGTAGTAATCCCAGCTGACATGAATGGCAAACACTTCTGACTGTTAAAAGTTTGGCTGGTACAATGATTTTTATAGTATCAGAAAGCCTGTATGATACATTTAAACAAGGCTATCTACCCCACAGAGTAGTTCAATGGTATGGATGGTATCACCTTATGAAAGCTTGCATTGTACTCAGAATTATATGCTGAAAATATGCGAATGCATATTCGCCAATTAGCCAATGCATATCAGTTTGATTGCTTCCATACTATTAACTCTTTAAATGCATGCAATGATATGTACATATTCAATAATATTATGGTGTGGAATTGGAATAATCTCACACTAGTTAACATGCAGGCAGTCAGTTTGTGGAGAATTAACAGAATACAAGATTAGTAAATGTATTTTATATAGTTGGTTGTGGTAAACTCTGTACTGTAGTGTAGTGGTTTCCTCTGTTACCTTCAAAGGTTACAGCTACAAATACATTTTGGCAATTGGCAGGGTTTAGCCATACATTCAGAGAGCATATCTACTACAGTTTTAATCAGCCTTACTCAATCTTTTTCACATGGAGGAACCCTTGAAATAACTTTCAGGTCTCAGGGAACCCCTGCCAATAATTACTATATCCACAGCTCCCAGTAAATTAGCATGGTGGTCAGTGGGAAGAATGTCCTTTATATTGGTGGCCACTGGGAAGAATAGCACCATTACAGAAATCTAAAAAGATTATTGCTGTTATTGGTAACTTGCCCCATAGGGAGACATTGCTTATTGTTCAAGGAACCCCTAGCAACCCCTGAAGGAAATCTTGGGTTCCATGCAACCCTTGTTGAGAAAGGCTGGTTTAAATCAATATAATACAGGTATATATTGACCCATATACAGAGGCTCACCACCCTCAAATGAGCTGATAAAAAAACAAATGAGCAGAGTGATCTCACTTTACAGAAGTACAGAGAACCAAAAGCAAGTACTGTAATCAGAGCATGGTTTACTGGATTCAGATCATTAAATCATTTTAATTGCTGTGACTTACTGTTGTTTGCACAGTCATTGCATTTTGTCCCGCCTTGTTAAATAAACCCAACAGTGAGTATTTTTAATACTTTTGCTATCCACAACTAACGACAGCAGTCGACAGAAATAAAACCCATCCTGGCACAAGGGTTAATGTCTGAATCTCAATTACTCTTTTCATAGAAATATATTGTAAACTGAGAACTAAAAATAATAAAATGGTATTGATATAAATTATACAAGTGCTATAAAGCTTTTGTTGATAGACAGTCTGTGCAGCCTAGTAAATTGCCAGGACTGTAGCTCCGTTATAGCTATTAGCTTGCTAATGATAAATCACGTGGATTAAGCTTTCATCGGTGTTGGCATTAGTATAAGACTGGCATTGATTGGCTTTCCAAATTATTATTGAAGGGAAAGATCACAGACTCTTTTAGCTGCTGGTGAGGGATAAGCTATGAGACGAAAGCATCATGTCCCTGAAATATGAAAAATCTGGAAACTCTGAATTCTATGCAAAAAAAAAAGTTAGACATTTAGACTTATAAACTAATATGTCATTTTTGTTCAGTGTCCAGATAAAATAACTTTACTAATGAACTACCGGCTAAGATATAAAAACTGTTTCTGAAAATTTTTTTTAATGGAAAGATCATTTCAGTGTTGCCCTGCTTTAAAACTGAAATTTCGTTTTTATTTGGAGGGGTTATAGCACCATACACATAGCTGTGTGTAATATTGTGTATCCCATCTCCTTCAGGTGGCAGCTCCTGCTAAAAATACTGTATGCATCACCACCGGTACCATCCTGAGTAGTTGTTTTCTGATGCTATGGGAGTTAACAGCAGCTGCTGATACAGAAATATGTTGCACCACTTGCTTTCCCATGCTGCCCTCGCCACCATTTGCAGAACTCATATAACTTTACTTCCACAATGCATTGCATTCTCTGAATGGGCAGTAAATCCTGTCATTCAGCTGCTCCACTGACCATTCATTGAATGAAATGCATTGTGGGAGAGTAGTAATATGAGCTCTGTGAATGACGGAGAGGGCAGAAGGGGGCAGCCAAGTGGCACAACTTTTCTCTGTACCAGCCACTCCAGTTAACTCTCACAGCTCCAGAAGACAGTCACCCAGATGGTATCCGACAGCTGTGAAGGAAACATTGCAGGGAGGATCGCTAGCGGAAGCAGTCACCATTGAGCTGAGAATATGCTAGGTATCTTTGATTTTAAGATCAAAGGTTGCCGGGTGGTAGGGTGCTAACAGGGTCAGCCACTGCTTGATATTCGATCATTGTATGGCCAGCTTAAGGCTCTAGTTCAGTGTATTTTCTTTCAAAATGCATCCTTTACCAAATAAACCGAAAAAGAAAACACAATATGGGCTACCAGATAGTACAATCGATACATTTGACTACATAGTAGTCCATTTTGATTTTTTCTTAATTTGTATTCATTCATTTCACCTACGTACTCTGGAGTTCCCCTGATGCATTATGTTTGTCCTTGTAGACACTTTAATTGTTAAAGTTAGGAATCTTTTGCTGTCATCATTATTATAGTCATTAGCGGCATGTATACTGCTCAAGAGGTCAGTTTCTCCCATCCAATGCAGAATTAGAGACAACACCTAAAAGCCAAATTATGGTTCTGTTCTCCTCAACTTATTTCACTTCTTCCTGCACTATGTCTCTCCTACATAGAACTCCAACAACACAAAACAACTAAGACACATAGGGGTTGCTTTACTAAAACTGGTGAGGGCAAAATCTGGTGCAGCTGTGCATGGTAGCCAATCAGCTTCTAACTTCAACTTGTTCAATTCAATTTTAAAAAAATTGAAGCCGATTGGCTATCATGCAGAGCTGCACCAGATTGTGCACTCTTCGGATTTAGTAAATAAAACCCTTTGTCTTCACTGTAAAAGCTCTGATGAATCTGATTTATCAGAGGAATCCAGGTGGCTCGGTAACTTGCAAAGCCTGGAGTTTGGATTTAAGTTAACCAATAAAGTGTATCATTTAAACTCCAAACATTCTGCATTAATCAACAGCTAAAACTCTCTATTCTTGTTTTTTTTTTCATTCACAAGCACCATAATGAATGAGTTGTAGTTGCAATGGGGAGAGGAAGAAGCCTTTTGTGCTCTTGGTGTAAGGAAATCTGTGCATAGTAGATAAGCCTTTGTGTTGCACTTTGTCTTATCACCTACCTACTCTTTTCCTCATCATTGAAGGAGTCAGAAAATCACAGGCTATGTAGAAGGCGGTAATCATGTGTTTTGGAATATTTATAGGAACCAGACTTGTTAAAAGGAAAAAGATTGGCTTGACAGTGCTAGCCTTTTTATGGTGTATTAGAGATGAAGTTTCCAAATATGTGTGTGGATTGCATTCATTTATCCTGTGCTTAGGTAATTTTCACATAGTGGTGGGTATGTTATCTGGAGATATGAAAAACCACTTCTAGATTAGAGATCAATGCACAATGCACAATGCAACCACTGCTCCATTAAATCTCATGATTGTAAAAAAAAAAGCAGCATTGTCTTTGTCACACCATTTAAGAAGTAGTCCTGTCTCTAAATATTTTTGTAATATGTTATAGTGGCTCACCAACAACCTCTGATGCCTCCTCTTTATTACCTGACTCGATTACCACATTCTGTGAACTATTCCATCTTTATCACCCGGCCCAGAGTCTGGCATGTCAAAAGTGATATTACAAGAAACATTAAAGTGATACTAAAGTCTTGTTTTAAAAAAAAAAAATAACAACCATATTATACTTACCTGATCTGTGCAGTGGTTTTGCACAGAGCAGCCCAGACCCTCCTCTTCTCAGATCCCCCGTCAGCGTTCCTGGCCCCTCCCTCCTGCCACGTTCCCCCAGGGCAAGCAGCCTGCTGATACAAAGACAGAGCTGTGCCGCTCCAGGTGGGAAAGATTGCTCCCCTCATCCCTGTGGTGCAGGTCCAGTCCGCAGCCTGGATAAGAGCCAATGGTTCAATAGTTCAAAAAAGGTTGACCGCACTCCCAGGTATGAAGCAGTGATGATTACTTTATTGAAGATAAAAATCCATCAAGATACATCATAAGACATCATGAGACCTCTGCTATGGGAACATCCGAGCCACAGCTCCATGTGTCTATTCACACACAGAGCCACAGCTCAGCCCCACCCCCTCTCTCTCCTCATTGGCTCCTGACTTTGATTGACAGCAGCAGGTGCCAATGGTATGTAAGTGTGTATCATCAATCAGGAGGGAGAGTCCCAGACAGCCGAGTCTCTCGTGCAACATCGCTGGATTGAGATGGGGCTCAGGTAAGTATTAGGGGGGCTGAGGGGGGGCTGCTGCACACAGAAGGGTTTATTTTGTCTTAATTAGAGTTGAGCGAACACCTGGATGTTCGGGTTCGGCCGAACTTTACGGAAATGTTCGGGTTCGGTACCGAACGTTACCCAAACGTGACCCCGGACCCCGTACCCCATTGAAGTTAATGGGGACCCCAACTTTTCGGCACAAAAATGGCTGTAAAAAAGTCCTGGCAAGTGCTAGAGGGCTGCAAAAGGAAGAAAAATGGGAGATGTTATTAGATCTGCAATCTGTCCCTCAAAGCAGTAGTAATCTCTACCTAGTCCAGTATCAGATCGTTCTGTAATGCAGGATGAGAGATTGTTCTGTAATCAGATCGTTCTGTAATGCAGGATGAGTGTTATTAGATCTGCAATCTGTCCCTCAAAGCAGTAGTAGTAATCTCTACCTAGTTATTATCATTGCAATCTGTCCCTCACAGCAGTAGTAGTAATCTCTACCTAGTTATTATCATTGCAATCTGTCCCTCACAGCAGTAGTAGTAATCTCTACCTAGTTATTAGATCTGCAATCTTTCCCTCATAATCTGTCCCTCACAGCGCCGGCAGCATCCTCTCCCTACACTAACCTGAGAGCATGTGACATGCAGCACTGTGACTCCAGCCTCATATAGAAGCTGAGTCACATGATGCACTGGCCAATCACAGCCATACCATTAGTAGGCATGGCTGTGATGGCTTCTAGGGAAAACCAGTGAAACACTTGTTGATTGGCTGCCCTGCAGCTATTCAACATGCGTGATAAAATACCAGAACCCAGAACCCAAACCCGGACTTTTTCTCAAACGTTCGGGTTCGGAACACGGACACCCGAAAGTTCGGTACAGATCCGAACGTTACAGTTCGGGTTCGCTCAACTCTAGTCTTAATGCATCGAATGCATTAAGATAAAAAATGTTCTGCCTTTAGAACCACTTTAAGGCCTCATGCACACAGGACATTTTTTGACTGTTTTACAGCAGCTGTTTTTAGCTGCAGACATTTTTTGCAACAGTCAATAAACCCTCCATCATGTTATCCTATGTGTTCATGCACACATAGGCTGTTATCAACTGTTTTTAGCAGTGGCGTTTTTGAGCTGTAAAAAAAACCCAAGACCAGAGGGTTCTGAGAGATGTTTTTCAGTGGTAAAAACGTTCAAATGCCCAAAAACGCTGATCCCCAACGTATTTGGACGTTTTAGATCAATTGAAAAAAAACAAAAAACAAAACGCTGGCCCTTTAAAAACGCTAAAAACCGCGAAAAAACAGCGCTAATATAACGCTGGTAAAAGCTGAACAATCCCTGATAAGCTACTGACGTTTTTTTTTGGATGTTTTTTAAAGTCCTGTGTGCATGAAGCCTAACAGAAGCCATGGCATCCATTGCTTCCCTGCTTTTCTCTTTCATGCTTTCCTACCCTTCTCTTTCACACCTAAACTGGCAACGTACAGTTTGTCAAGAAAACCACTACTTTCTCCAACGTCAGATGTTTGACGTTTATGGTGCTCTTCTTACTAATTACATTCCTTATTTATTAGCCTAAAAGTGGTTCTAAAGGCAGAAGGTTTTTTATCTTTGTTATGCATTCTATGCATTAAGATAGAAAACCTTCTGTGTGCAGCACCCCCCCCCCCCCAATACTTACCTGAGCCCCATCTTGATCCAGCAATGTTGCACGAGAAACTCAGCTGTCTGGGACTCTTCCTCCTGATTGGCTGAGACACAGCAGCGGGCACCATTGGCTCCCACTGCTGTCAATCAAATTCAGTCACCCAATGAGGAGAGAGAGGGGGAGAATCCAAGCCATGGCTCCATGTCTGAATAAACGTACAGATCAGCGGCTCGGGTGCCTGCATAGCAATATGCTTGCTGTGGGGGCAGGAGGTAGGGGCCAGGAGCATCGCCGAGGGACCCGGGAAGAGGAGGATCTGGGCTTCTCTGTGCAAAACCACTACACAGAGCAGTAAGTATAACATGTTTGTTATTTTTAACCAGAAAAAAAAACTTTAGTATCACTTTAATTATAGCATACCTAGATTTAAAGAAATGCCCAAGCCACCACCATTGACACTCTCAGTTGTAGAGAAAAGAGTACTTAGTGGTGTCTAGATTAAAGTCACATTGAGGTTGATTTACTGAACGCAAATATACTGTGCACTGCAAGTGTACTTTGAAGTGCATTTGCTCTAGATCTGAGGGGAGCTCTGAAATGAGGGGAAGCTCTGCTGGTTTCTATCATCCAATCATGTAAACAAAAAAAGACAAACAAGCTACCCAGACAACACTTGGTAGGGATTAATTATCCTTTTGATATGTTTTCTCAAGTATGGGAACAGCAACATCTAGACCAGTGGTCTCCAAACTGCGGCCCTTTGCTTGCTTTTATCCCGCACTTATGGTGCTATATTTTTCACTGACACCAATGAAGCGCATATTTACTCCTAATGACACCAATGATAGGGCACAGTTCCTCCCAATGACACCAATAATGGAGCCAAATGACACCAATGATAGAGTACAATTCCTCCCAATGACACCAACAATGGGGCCCAATACCACCAATGATGGGGCACAGTTCCTCCCAATGACACCAATTATGGAGCACAATTCCTCCCAATGACACCAATGATAGGGCACAATCCCTCCCACTGACACCAATAATGGGGGATTGTTTAATCCCATCGATGCTGGGACATTTTGTATTCCCCATTGCTACAGTCCCCC
>BLSH010256367.1:405704-424677 GCA_018402905.1 Glandirana rugosa
CCCGTGATCCCGATATTTGACAACGTCACGGGATTGTACTAAATAAGTAAATACTAAATATTTCATAGGAATGTCCAGTGCTTTTTTAGTTAGCATATTTGATCTTTTGATTCAATCAAACTTCTGCGTAATCTAATTTTCAAACCAGTAACTTGATGGCCTGATTTTTTTTTTTAACATTTCATTCTGTTGGTTTCCCTTGGATTATAGGATTCCTCCAAAAATAAAGTCACTGCACACGCTACAACCACTTCAAAAAGTTCTAACCTTTCACTTTAGCCTCAAAAACAAATTGCACTTAATCAAAAATGGGTACATATTCCATATGTTTGTTATATCTCAGGAAAAAGTAAAAAGTTTATCCCAAATGAATCATAAATGAATAAATCATGTTAGGGCACTGCAACAGTTTATAGCCCTAGTGCCCAACCTGTGGCGCAAGGATCGCATGCGGTACTTTGGTATATGATGTGCAGCCCTCGAACCTCAGCAGTCTGTAGTGGGAACATTGATGAGCCTCATGTAATATGTTCTCAATTTTGTATTGTCTTCTGTAGCAGCCAAAAACATAGCTTGTCCACACTCTGGCCTTCATTTCCTCTGTTAGATTTGCAGTTTCTGACAGTCCTCTCAAGTATTAAATATATTGACCATTATGTGCGTCCCTTTGGTAATGTTCGGGGCTGCATTTGAGGCCCTCTTTAGCTCATAAATTAACAACCACTGGTCTATAGGCAGTTGTACATGTTTACTTTATACTTTGACAGATGTGTATGACTAGTAAACCACATTTTATTCTAGGTTTTAAGTCTTAAAAATGTTTATGATTGCCCTGAATGGATTCTAATATCTTATCTGTAGAGTCGTGTGGTTTTGCATACCGAGGAAATGGGAGAAGGCCTTAAATAGTGCTAAACTTGCTTTTTAAAGTTAACATTACCCTTTGATGTTGCTATAGTTTCAGACCAAATAACACTGAGCAGTACGAATGTCTCCGTTTGGCTTTTTGGAAGGCCATGCAAGGAATTCTTCACTGCCAGTACTGTTGTATGACCAGCTAGTAACACAGCCCAGTTAACAAGGATGTTAAGAAAACATTCATTGATGCAAGGAACAGAAGTGATGGCAGTTCACAGTTTCCTTCTCCTTGTAAAATCCTGAAAGGAATTCACTAAGCAGAGCTTTAAGAACAGAAACATTGAAGATTGGCAGGGTTTTCGCTGTGCCCATCAGGTGAGGAATTGTGTGAGGTTTCCCTATGGAAATGTAAATACATTTGCTTGTCAAAAAAATGACATCACAAATTTAGGTTATTTATTGAAATGGGTATCTTAACACAAGAGACTTCAACATTGCTATAGTAAATGACAAAAAATGTAAAGAATGCAGATCTTTATTTTTTAGCTTTTAATAATCATTCACACACACTGGCTGCTTATAACTGTCCAGTGGCAAGGATGAGAATGGGCTGCTAAGGCATTAAGGCCCAATGTCAAAATACTCATGCCAGAACGGCTCATCTCCTCATACAAGTCTATGTAAAAGTAAATGCAGCTTGAAGCAGGCAGGTCAGAAGGAGGTAAACTGTAGGCCAAATACACCTTTTAATGAATTTGAAATGATCTCAGAATGGTATTAAACTGGTCTCAAAAGCACTCTGCATTTGCAGCCCTATACGTATTGACGTTGACCCTGAAGAAGACCTCTTGCTCTGCATGGGCAAAGCACATTTTTGCTTTAACCACTTGACCTCCAGAAGGTTTTATCCCCTTCATGACCAGGCCATTTTTGCTATTTAGCACTGTGCTGATTTAACTTGAAGTTGCTCAGTCATGGTACATTGTAAGCAAATTAAATTTATATAATTTTTTTTCACACAACAAAGAGCTTTCTTTTGGTGGTATTTGATCACCATTTTTATTTGATTACAAAAACAAAAAAGAGCAAACATTTTGAAAAAAAAAACATACTTTCTGTTATAAAACATATCCAATAAAATCAAATTTCTTCATAAATTTTTGCCAAAATGTATTCTGCTACATCTTTGCTAAAAACCAAACTGTGTTTTTGGGAACATTGTATAGTTCTGATTGTGATCAAAATACTGATCCGCACAGACGCTATAATAGTAATGACGGTGATCAGCGACTTATAGTGTTACTATGATAGTGTGGCAGGCAATCTGGCGCTAACTGATACTGGCTGGGAGGGGCACTAACTGCCACTAATGTCGCTAGTGACACTAATACAGTGATCAGTGATTATACTGTACACTGCGCTAATGACACTGGGAAGGGGTTATAATCAATGGGGGATCAAAGGGTTAACTATGTGCCTAAGGCCCGGTTCACACTGGTGCGACATAGGGAACCAAAAATCAATGGTTCCCTATGAGAGCCATCTTAACTGGTCCGGCACAAGTCGGTCTGACTTTGAAAAAGGTTCCTGCACTACTTTGGTCCAAAATTTGATCCTACTTCAGCCCATTCAATATCATTGAAGTCAGATCATCATCTTAACTGATCCGACTTTGGCATACAACTTGTTCTCTGAGGATCTTGAAGGGGAACCCCACGCTAAAATGAAAAAAGAAAAACGGCATGGAGTTCCCCCCAATTCCATACCAGCCCTTTGGGTCTGGTATGGATTTTAAGGAGAACCCCCACACCAGAATAAAAAAAAAAAATGGCATGGGGTCCCCCCTAGATCCGTACAAGATCCTTATCTGGGCACTCAGCCTGGCAGATCAAGAAAGGGGGGTGGGGACAAGCGAGCGCCCCCCTCCACCCTCCTGGACCATACCAGGCCACATGCCCTCAACATGAGGGGTGGGTGCTTTGGGGCAGGGGGGCTCTATGTTTGGGGTACATTTTACCCCTTTTCATTCACTCAACAAAAAGTGTCAAAAATAAATAAAACCATTACACAAGTTTTTGACAAAGTCCTTTATTAAAGTAGCTCCAGCGTGTCTTCTCCCTCCGGTGATGTCTTCTTCCCCTGGTTCTTCTCGCTGCGCTGATGTCTTCTTCCTCTGGTTCTCCCTCCGGTTCTTTTCACTGTGCTGATGTCTTCTTCCTCTGCCGGTTCTTCCTCCGGTTCTTCGCTCTCCGCTGTCTTCTTCCTCTGCCGGTTCTTCCTCCAGTTCTTCTCCCAATGCTAGCTCCCACTGTTATGTTAGCTCCCGGCATGTGCCATTACTTATATAGCCATGGAGCGTGGCCATCCGATGATGTCATCCAGAGGCCCCGCCCCCTGTGATGTCACCACCCAGGGTTGTCGGGAAGAGGCCCTTGTGCCCTTCAACATGGGGACAAGGGGCTTTAGGGTGGGGTGGTGCAGAGCCCCCTCTGCCCCAAAGCACCCCCCCATGTTGAGGGCATGTGTCCTGGTATGGTCCAGGGGGAGGGGGCGCTTGCTCGCCCCCCCTTCCCTGACCTGCCGGGCTGTGTGCTTGGATAAGGGTCTGGTATGGACTTTGGGGGGACCCCACGCTTTTTTTTTTTTCTTGGCATGGAGTTCCCTTCCCAAGATTCATACCAGACTCAAAGGGCCTGGTATTGTCAGATCAAAGTCGTATCCTGTTCATTGAAGTCACATAGAAGTTGGACATGACTAGAATGCATTAAGATAAAAAAAAACCTTCTGCCTTTACAACCACTTTAACGTAGCAAAAAACTGGAGTTTGGCTTTAAAATCAGCCACAGTCTAAATAGAAAAGCCCATGTGGCAGCATGGCGCAGAGTGGAGACAAAGCAGTGATCTCTTTGAAGAAGTACAACACAGTCCCTGCTGAATCAGAGTGTGTTTGACCCCTGTAAAGGGGCCATTGCTTTTACACAGAGAGCAAGGGTCCCACTTTCCAGCTGCTGTCAGGGGATAGGCTTTTCTACTCATTCTGTGGCTGTGTTAGAAAGAAAATTAACTGTAACACATTGCACACTTTTTTCCCTGGATTTACCTTTATCAGATATTCTCTGTCCCTTGATGGAATTACAAACAGATGTGTTTGACAGAAAGTAACCTTTTATAGGATCTCAAGTTCTATCTCATTTTTTTCAGTTTTGATATCTTACAACATCTTTGCGTTTATTTATTGCATTCATATAGCGCTGACAATTTACGTATCACTTTACATATCATGCTTTTTATATTAGTTCCTGCCCTCAAGGAGTTTACAATCTAAGGTCCCTAGAAGCAGCTCAATGTTAACCTATGTGTCCATGTACGTTAGGACGATTAGAGGCGTATTTTGAGCTCAACGTTTAGAGGCAGGAAACTTTACTGGCGGAAAAAAAACCTGTAAAACTCTTCTAGACTCATCTAGACTTTGTAAAAAAAAATGCTCCATATGAGAGTGTTTTACTCCCAAGAGAACAGACGTTTTTCTAAGCCCACTGTGCATGGAGCCTAAATGACCATGCTGCATACATAGTAATTATTCCATTGTAGGTAAATACTGAACTATCATATAGATTTTTTTGCTCATACCCTTATGACTTGTAGACATTGGTATTTACAATTGAATTGCTTAGTGCATGCATTCCACTTAAAAATGAAACTGACAGAACAGGTAAAGCTACACATACAGTGATGGTACATTTAAACCACTTCAGCCCCGGAAGGATTTCACACTTTAGGACCAGAGCACTTTTTGCGATTCGGCACTGCGTCACTTTAACTGACAATTGCGCGGTTGTGCGATGTTGTACCCAAACAAAATTTGCGTCATTTTTCCCCCACAAATAGAGCTTTCTTTTGCTGTTATTTGATCACCTCTGCGTCATTTCTGATCACCGCTATAAACAAAAAAAGAGCGACAGTTTTGCAAAAAAAAAAACACAGTTTTTCTTACTTTTTGCTAAAATCCAAATCCAAAAAAAAATGATAAAAAAACATTTTTTTTCAGCGGCTTTGGCCAATTTATATTCTTCCTCATATTTTTGGTAAAAAAACCCGCAATCGGCGTTTATTGATTGATTTTCGCAAAAGTTGCCGCATTTACGGATGATAAGAATTAATTTCTGGGGTTTTTATTTATTTTTTACTAGTAATGGCGGCGATCTGCTATTTTTAGTGGTACTGCGATATTGCAGCGGACATGTCGGACCATTTTGACACTTTTTTGGGACCAATGACATTTTTACAGCGATCAGAAATTTAAATGTCCACTGATTACTGTATAAATGCCATTGGCAGTGAAGGGGTTAACCTGCAGGGGGAGATCTAGGGGTTAACTGTGTTCCCTGGGTGTGTTCTAACTGTGGGGGGGCTGGGCTACCATGGGCATGAGAGATCTAACTGATCCCGGTGACAGGAATCAGTAGATCTCCTATGCCCGCACTGACAGAGCGGGGAACCGCCATGTTTACATCGGCGGTTCCCCATTCTTTTTGCTGTGGCTGCTCATCACCGCAAGCCGGCGGACATCGGGTCCGCCCGAGCTGTGGGCACACTCCTCCGCGCGCCCCCTAGCGGCCACTCCGCAAATCGCCGTTTATTTACGGCGATTCGCGGGACCCGTCCACACTGCCGCAGTAAATATACTGTACGCGGTGTGGAAGGGGTTAAGTACAGTAATATTATTTTAATTAAAACCTGACTGCTTGAGAGTCTTATACTTAGACTGACTCTACAAATGATGTGCTGCTTTTAATGTTCAATGGTGTCAATTGTATAGGTTGCTGTCTGAAGTTGCTACGGTAACATTAAACAAATGACTTGAATTCCATGTTTGTAGAATTTGCAAAATGTATGTTAAACAAAGGAAGGAATGTAAGGAAGAGTATACATACCATAGCTGTAAAATAAGTAAATATTAACAGCTTTGGTGTTTCCCCTGTGTAAAAAAGCTGCAAAGTTTACATGTGTTTGTTGTCATTGTGCAAACTCCTAAAAACATGGCTTCCTGTATTTCATTCCTCAAGGACATGAGATCAGTACGCCTCCCCACTCTAACAATAGACGTAACTTGCAGTGCTACTGAGAAGAACCTGGTAGCTGTAATCTCACTTTAGCTTAACAGTATTTCATTTCCTGTTGTATTTGTTTCCATTCTTTAGGGAAAACTGGAACAGCCAATTAAGAAGTGGGAAAAAAAAACTGCCAAAATCTTTTTTACTATATAATTTTCCTATTACCAATATTAAAACAGCAAATCTTGTTATCAGTAATGTAAAATGTTCATATTACCCCCCTGGATCAGATTCTCCTTTTCACACTCAAGCTGGAATCTTCCATTGTTGGTTCCAATCTGATTGGTGGCCAGGGAAAAACATGTCAGAGGGTCTAATTGACTCCAAGTATACGGAATAACAATGTATAATAAAGATGGTGCTACAAACATTGTGTAGAACCAGGTAAAAAAAGGAAAAAAAAATTAGAACATGAAAAATAAAATAAAAATATAAAACATTAAATAAAAGCAAAATGAAAAAAAAAATGCTAAAGAAAAGTTTGAGGAAGGAGTTAATTGAGGCTGGTTTAATAGGTAGCTAAATAGAAACAATTCTTGTTTAAAAAAAAATTCAACTTTAAAGCGGAACTACACTGCATCTGAAGCACCACAAACCAAAACTGCTATTTAAAGTGTTACTAAACCCTGGAGCCTGCATTCACTATATCTGGTTTCCCACAGTACACAGAACACAGAAATGCAATTATTTTAGTAAATCTAAACTGCTAAATACCTTTTCTCATCAGGAGTTAGAGCAGTCTTGTGACTTCTATGAGTATCTGGTTAAAGCTCATTCTCCCTGATTTTCCTATGAGGCCGAAGGGCCCCTAACCCTCTGTCTGGACAGTGCTGGTTAGCCCTGTGATGATCACATGCACTCTCCTAAGGAAAAAAAACCTCTCTAGCAATACACAACAAACTAAGCATGTGCAGCTTGCCCTCTAGCCTCTGTACTATCAGAAGATATATTGGGGGGCTGTGGACAAAGGGGAGGAACAGAGGAGACAGAATCAAACAGCATTTTTACACAATGCAGAGGATTAACCCCTTAGGTTCCACCGTGAGTATAACAAGCATGCTTTACTGCATATACAGACTGATTTTACTGTTGTGGGTTTAGTAACACTTTAATTCATTTTTGATTTTCAAATCAAACTCCCCCATCTACCCATGTCTCCATGTTTTGTTTTTCTGAGAAATCACTTTGAAAAACACCCCCAGCATTTCTGGCTGTTGTCATCTTTAGTAAGGGCTGATAATTCATGTAGCATTTACTTCTTGGAATCCATCTACCCTTAGCTCAGGCATGCATGCAGGGGGTGTGCTTAAAGTGATTGTAAAGCTTTGTTTTTTTTAAATAACAAACATGTCATACTTACCTCTTCTGTGCAAGGATTTTGCACAGAGTGGCCCCAATCCTACTCTTCTGGGGTCCCTCCACGGCGCTCCTTTCTCCTCCCCGCATCGAGTGCCCCCACGGGGAAGCTCTTCTTTGGGGACACTCATGCGGGCACGCTTCTGAGTCCAGCTGCTGTGTTCATTGACACAGACAGCAGGACTTGGACCCGCCCCCTGGCTTCCGTGTCATTGGATTTGATTGACAGCAGCAGGAGCCAATGGCTGCGCTGTTATCAATCTATCCAATCAGGACCCAAGACTCCAGCTGGAGGGGGTGTGCTCATCCCCAGCACGGGAAAGACCGAGTTCAGGTAAGTAAAAGGGGGGCTCTGGGGTGGGTGCTACACTAAAGGAGGTTTTTCACCTTAATTAGTAGAATGCGTTAAGGTGAAAAACCAAGAGGGCTTACAACCCCTTTAAGTAAGAAAACCCTCCTTGCTTCCTGAAGACTCCTGGAATGTATGACATTGTTTGCCTAGGCATAGAAAGCAGGAAGTAACTGAAGAAATGTGAAAAAAGGTTTAAAACAAGCACATATAATATGCCTTTCTATCTATTTACTAATGCTAGCAGCATAAGGATTAAAAATAGTTGTTGATTGATAGAGTGAAATTCCACTTTAAGTGGAATTCCAATCATACCCTAAATAAACCTAAATCTACTCCGTCTTCCATTCTAAGACTAATCTATCCTATAAAAGGAAAGATGCCTATACTTACCTATTCTGAAACCGATCTGGCCTGCTCATATGACTGGCTTCCAACTTCACCCTTAAGCCAGGTGCACGCGGTTCGGCAGTCGTACAACCGAACGGACCAAATCGTATGTTGGATAATGTAACTTGCATACTGACATGCACTACACGATCGTGTACAACTTGTTGGACCAACTTCTCTGTACACATGATACAATGGTCGTACCACCGCTTGTTGTACAACCAAAGTTTTCTACTTTGCTCCGGCTCTTCTAATCGCTCGTACTAACGGTCGAATTAGCAAACGACAGTCGCTCGTACAACCTGTTGCATACGACTGTCGAACCGTGTGTATGAGGCTTTAGAGTAGAGGAGAGGCTGTGGCAACGGTTGCAGAACCTAGGTGATGATGTCACCTATAGGTATACTATGGGGCAGCCATTGGCTGTCCCTTCTCTACACTGAAGCTGGCCCTGGAAGACGGTTATGTGACCGGAGCGGCTTCAGAATATGTAAGTATAGACATTTTTTCTTTTACACTGTAGATAGAATAGTCTTAGAATGGGGGTGGGAGTAGATTTAGGCTTAGTTAGGGTTTGACTGGAATGCCACTTTAAGGTTGTCCCATGTGAGGTTGCCTTTTGGTTGACAGACATATTATGCAGTTCAGGTCAAAGGACACTACTTTGATCAGCCTATTAAAGAACTAATCTAAAGTGATTAAAACAATATTATTGTTACAAAGCCTTTATCAGTAAAGCTGACAGTTCTAAATCCCGCAGCACAGAGCATGATTGGCTATGCTAAATTGGGCGTGATTTGTCTATCTTCCAGGTTATAAGAGTGATCCCCACCGTCCTGTCCCCTTCACTCAACCTACGGATCGTGTGAATGCTCTTGTGTACCAATTACAGGGCACCCCTGATGTCCTTACATCACAGGTTCCAGTGATGGGTGGATACCACCCATACATGTCTGTACCTCTTAGAGAACAGCATTTGCAAATGTCAAAATTTCCCTCTTCCTGATGGGTAAATGATGGTATTGCATGGCCCCTATAGAGGTGATTACTTGAGATAAATTTTCCAGGGATCATGGGAAACGTAGTTATGTTGTGCTGCAGCTCAGTTTCGGGTGGGGATGTCATATGGCACATTAAAGTTCCCTCCTCCAGACTTATGGACATTGATAGGAGAATAGGCAATAGTGACACCACAGCAACCTAAAAACGTTTTTCTTTAAATATCTTCATAGAATTATATATATATATATATATATATATATATATATATATATATATATATTATTTTTATTATCATTATTATTTTGGCGACCGGATTGAACATTGCAAACAGAAGTTTAATATGAAAAAATCGTGTTCCACTTTAAAGCAGAAACAGCCAAAATAAAAGGCCAGGCATAAAGCCAAATGAATGTAGCCACAGTATACAAAAAATTTAAAAAACTGTACCAGAAATAGCGCATGTAAAGACCACCTTCTCTTGCAAACTGACATTTCAAATACTGAATATGAGTATGTTATTATATGACACAATTTTATACTATTTTTTTTTTTTTTCAATTTTATATTCTTTTTATTTGTATTTTAAATATTGGATAATAATAATGCAATGACCATTCTGATAATGTTTTATTTTCAAAAAGAAGAAATATGCAATGGGGCATAGCAGAAAAATAAAGTGTGTATTCATAAATAACTATTTTTGGCACTTGCAGATATTTTTTCCCGATTTAATTTTTATTGTTGCCATTTCATTGCTTACTCATGGACCGTTTTTGCCAGCAATCCTTAGTATGACTTTTCAAGAAATATTAGGGAATCATTTAGAGAAAATTCATTATTAAAAGATTTGTGTGCAATGTAAAAACAATAAAAATCTGGGAAAAAAAGTATCGCCACTTAAAATATTGAGAAGTAATGCCAAAAAATGAGTTAAATATGTCACTGAAATTATGTACATAAATATGATTTTTTTTAACCTGCTGAATTATTTCTGTTCATGCGTCCTTGTGATTTACACACCATATAGATATTATCATTATTATATTAAATATGGCTAACTTACAGCCCTCTGTAAAGCAATAGACCCTGACTGGCTCAGAGAGCTTCTGTACAAGGTATGCCAGGAAGCTAATATAAAAAATGCATTTTATCACAGACTCGGGCTTTAGCAGAGAATCTAGGTATATATTAATGTCTCCAAAATTAAAAACACCACCCGAGGATTGAAGCACAGCGTGTGCACCCCTTGTTGAATTGAAGCCCCTTGTACGGTGAAGTGTTGTCCTAATGACCTTGCTGCCCTCCCTGTAATATAGCTTGGTGCAATATATAGTACTTAATCTTTTTAATTAAAAGAAAAGAAACAAGACATCCATCTTGATGAAATAAGAAAAGTCAGGCTGAAGTTTTTGCTGCTGTAGATGAAAGCCCTTGCACTTGGGCAGCCTTATGAGGTCGGAAAGACTGGCAGAGACTAGTGGAAAACATAGAAATTGCATGCACATCTTTTATTTTGCAGCCACTGACTATAAGGCGTGGTGCAGACTTGTAATTATAGGATACCCTAATGATGCTGGAAATTCTGAAAATGAAATGACCTAAGGTTTATGGAAAGTCATCGCAGTGTTGACAAAATCAGTGTCCCTAGGGATATCATCTGAAAGCCGCAGGCATTCAATTCACATGCATTATGTGTGGGATTTGTTGTTTTTTTTTATTAAAACAACAACTAATAAATTCATAAATACACACACATGCCCAATATGTTATAATACCTTTATTACCAACTTTTTAATATTAGTAATTTTGGTGAATTTTATCATATTGGTAATCACAGAATGAAAGCATTATAAGAGGGATTTTCAGTAAGATAACGCACTCAGTAATTATGATGTAAGAAGAAAATGTAAAACACTAATTACAGTAAGCATTATGCTGAAGTCTGGCTGGCTCTGGCTGTTATGGGTTACTGCGGTTTGCACATCATTATTGCTCTATAAAAAAAGCCTTATTATGTTCCCTGCTGCTTTGTTTCTGCTGTCCTGACCAACAGGCATTGGATACTTGCTGGGGTTGATTTACTAAGACTGCAGAGTGAAAAATCTGGTGCAGCTGTGCATGGTAGCCAATAGCTTGTTCAATTACGCTTTAACAAAAAATCCTGGAAGCTGATTGGTTTCTATGCACAGTTGCACCAGATTTTGCACTCTCCAGTTTTAGTAAATCAACCCATTGTATATTACTCAGAGATTGAGAAAACACTACAATGACCATACTAGCCTGCATGGAAGGAACTGCAGTCTTTAGCTAATTTCACTTTTTTTAGTATGCCAGCAAACTGACATTGCAGGTTATTGCCTGTTACATACTCCAGGTAGGGGTACATCTATTTAGATAAAGTGGGAGTAAACTCCCATGCATAATTTTTACCCATAGGTAAGCCTATAAAAAGGCTTACCGATAGGTATTGTAAATACAGCATCTCACAAAAGTGAGTACACTCCTCACATTTTTGTAAATATTTTATTCTATGTTTTCATGTGACAACACTGAAGAAATTACACTTTGCTACGATGTAATGTAGTGAGTGTACAGCTTGTATAACAGTGTAAATTTGCTGCCCCCTCAAAATAACTCAACATACAGCCATTAATGTCTAAACCGCTGACAACAAAAGTGAATACACCCCTAAGTGAAAATGTCCAAATAGGGCCCAAAGTGTCAATATTTTGTGTGGCTACCATTATTTTCCAGCACTGCCTTAACTCTCTTGGGCATGGAGTTCACCAGAGCTTCATAGGCTGCCACTGGAGTCCTCTTCCACTCCTCTATAACGACATCACGGAACTGGTGGATGTTAAGAGACCTTGTGCTCCTCCACCTTCCATTTGAGGATGCCCCACAGATGCTCAATAGGGTTTAGGTCTGGAGACATGCTTGGCCAGTCCCTCACCTTTACCCTCAGCTTCTTTAGCAAGGCAGTGGTCATCTTGGAGATGTGTTTGGGGTCGTTATCATGTTGGAATACTGCCCTGCGGCCCAGTCTCTGCTTCAGTATGTCACAGTACATGTTGGCATTCATGGTTCCCTCAATGAACTGTAGCTCCCCAGTGCCAGCAGCACTTATGCAGCCCCAGATCATGACACTCCCATCACCATGCTTGACTGTAGGCAAGACACACTTGTCTTTGTACTCCTCACCTGGTTGCCACCACACACGCTTGACAACATCTGAACCAAATAAGTTTATCTTGGTCTTCTTAGACCACAGGACATGGTTCCAGTTATCCATGTCCTTAGTCTGCTTGTCTTCAGCAAACTGTTTTATTGTGCATCATCTTTAGAAGAGGCTTCCTTCTGGGATGACAGCCATGTAGACCAATTTGATGCAGTGTGCGGCGTATGGTGTGAGCACTGACAGGCTGACCCCCCACCCCTTCAACCTCTGCAGCAATGCTGGCAGCACTCATACATCTATTTCCCAAAGACAACCTCTGGATATGACGCTGAACACGTGCACTTAACTTCTTTGGTCAACCATGGCGAGGCCTGTTCTGAGTGGAACCTGTCCTGTTAGACCGCTGTATGGTCTTGGCCACCATGCTGCAGCTCAATTCAGGGTCTTGGCAATCTTCTTATAGCCAAGGCCATCTTGATGTTGAGCAACAATTCCTTTTTTTCAGATCCCCAGAGAGTTCTTTGCCATGAGGTACCATGTTGAACTTCCAGTGACCTGTATGAGAGAGTGAGAGCGATAACATCAAATTTAGCACACCCGCTCCCTATTCACACCTGAGACCTTGTAACACTAATGAGTCACTTGGCACTGGGAGGGAAAATGGCTAACTGGGCCCAATTTGGACATTTTCACTTAGGGGTGTACTCACTTTTGTTGTCAGAGGTTTAGACATTAATGGCTGTGTGTTGAGTTATTTTTAGGGGACAGCAAATTTACAGCTTGTTATACAAGCTGTACACTCACTACTTTACATTGCAGCAAAGTGTCATTTCTTCAGTGTTGTCACATGAAAAGATATAATAAAATACTTACAAAAATGTGAGGGGAGTACTCACTTTTGTGAGATACTGTATCTCCTAAACGTGCACAGTTTAGGAGATATTTGCTGTAGATACAGCCAGTGACATCATCAGCACATGCGGGCCATTCCTTCAGAGTCCTGTGTCATAAACAGCAGCTCCTGCGCACATGCACAGGTGTGACGTTATCGTGTGCAAGCAATCAGTGCCCACTAGTGCCACCAATCAGTGCCAAGTGTCACCAATCAGGGCCCATTAGTGATGCCAGTCAGTGCTGGCTATCAGTGCCACCCATCAGTGCTGCCCATCATTGCTGCCCATCAATAAGTATGGCGCCCAGTGGATGGTGTCAGTAGAGCAATGGACAGTGTCTAAATGTGTTTATTTTATTTTTTTTTTCACAATTTTATTTTTTTAATTAATTTTTGTATAATTTTTATTTTACAACGATTTGTCAGCAGGGCAGTGGACAGTGTCAATAGTTTATTTGTTTTATTATATTATTATCTATAATTCTTTACAATTTTATTTTTAGATATTTCTTTTAATATTCTTTTTTTACAGTTCTTCTGTGGAATGGGGTGGGGGGGGTATGAGGCAGAGGACGGTGTCAGTAGGGCAGATGTTGGTGTCAGTAGAGCAGTGGATGGTGTCAGTTTTTTATTTTAATGTATTTTTTTTTTTTTTACAATTTAATGCTTTTATTTTTTTTTTTTTTTTGGGGGGGTGGGGGGTGGGACAGTGTCAGCAGGGCAGGGCTGGGTGGTGGTGTCAGTATTTTTATTTTATTTTATTTTTTTGCAATGATATTTTAAATAATTTTTTTTACAATTTTTTTTTTTAATCAGCACTGAACATGAATGGACAGCGGCTCCCGTCCATTCATAAACTGAAGCAGAGTGACACACAGGTTACTCTGCTCAGTTATCACAGGACAGGAGAGCGATCAGTAACGAACGCTTTCAATGTCCAATTCAGACAAGAAAGGGGCCGGTAAATGACATATTTACCGGTCCCTTCCTCCGCTCTCCATCCTGACAGATCACTGCGACAGCTGGCAGGAGAGGAGGTAGCTGGCTGTGGGGGGGGGGGGGGAGTCTGTGGACACAGTGGCTGGATAAGAATAGGGGGGAGCGGAGGGGGAGAGCAGGAGGATCGGAGAACGAAAACAGGGGAGCGGAGGAGTGGAGAAGGAGTACGGGGGAGCGGAGGAGGTAAGCGGGGGAAGGAAGAACTGGAAGGAGGACACAGTGGTCGGGGAAGAAGAACGGGGGAGGGGAGGAGGAGGTGAACGGGCAGCGGGGGAGAGAACACAGGGAGCGGAGCAGGAGGACGATGCGAACAGCCAGGGAGGATGGGGGGTACAGCTGTAAGCACTGATAGCCACGGAGGGAGAGGAGGAGAAGCGGCTGTCATGCAGGGAGATTGGTGCTTACAGGTGTCCCCCGTTGCACCGATCATCCCCGGCTATCAAGGCACAATCATCCACGTGTGCAGGGTGGGTCACAGTGTGCCCATGGATGATACGACACTGTCTGCACTGATAATCAGGGCACTGATCATCAGTGCAGCCTAGCGTTGCCATATCATCCCTTTAATCCAGGACACATATTAATTACACAGGTTCTGTGGTTGATTAAGGTGGTAATTAAACTCACTTGGTGCCTTATCTGCATTTAATTAGCCTCAGAACTTGTGTAATTCATGTGTCCTGAATTAAAGGGATGATGTGGCACGCAGCCTCTTCTATAGCCTCATCAGTGCACATCAATGAAGGAGAAAAATCACCTGTTTGCAAAAATTTACAACAGATTTTTTTTTTTCAAAATTGTTGATTTTTTCATTTATTTAGCAAAAAATTAAAACCCAGTGGTGATTAAATACCACCAAAAGAAAGCTCTATTTGAGTGAAAAAAAAATGATAAAACTGTGATATGGGTACAGTGCTGCATGACTGCACAATTGTCATTCACAGTGCAACAGCGCTGAAAGCTGAAAATTGGCCTGGGCAGTAAGGGGGTAAACGTGCCCAGTAGGCAAGTGGTTAATCTATACATTATTATATACAGTATGTGCTCCAGCTTTCATATCTTTGCACATGTGTGCAAATTAAACCCCTGTTTTTAAGGTGAACTGTTAGATAGGACAATTCGGTTTGTTGCAGAATGGTTGATAAGTTAGCTGGAAATTTCTCTTTGTTGTTTTTTGATTTCCCAACTCTACTACACATTCAATTCCTCCTCCAGTCCCAACAAACTTCCCTACATGGTGAAATGGGAAACTGGTTTGGGGAATCCTTTGATCTACCAGAATGAAACACAACTTCTTAGCCCAGAGCTTCCATAGATGCTCTTCTTGGTACATGGCTCTAACACACATTGCTAAATTTGCACCTGGAGCTTCCCCAAATGGCTTTAGAAGTAGCACACCTGGTTCCTATTTACATAACTAGTGGTATTTATGGTTCCAAGACTTTAAACACATAAAATCAGTCCTGACCATCTTATTGCTTAGGATCCCCTTGGAAACCTTATTACACAGACCTTTTCCCAATCGAACCAAACATGACCGGAAGCTTGTATCGTTTATATCCCTATCTACTAGACAAATCATTGCAAAAACGTAGAAATGAACAATGATAGGCTTCATAGAAGTCAATGGATCATGGGCACTGTCATTTAGGAGACGATATCAGCTATTCTAAATAGGGTTGCACCGATACCACTTTTTTGCCGAGTACATGTACCGATACTTTACCTTTGGTAGGTGCCAATACCAATTACCAATACCTATCGCGTAGGTAGGGGGGGTGGTTTGGGAACTACAGGGGCTTTGGCACAGCAGTGCCAGTGTCCTCCTCTCCTCTCAGGGCAGACACAGCGGCCAGAGGAGGCATTCTGCTTTGAAGCGGATGTCACTTCCGGTATCGGTTCCGGGTATCAAAGCATTTTTGCTAGCACAGATACTCGCGAAAATGCCTAGTATCGTTACCGGTATCGGTGAATACTTAATTCTAAATAATACCCACAGCTCTTTCTTAAAAACCCTGTCCCCTTGGATTGGCCTCCATAACCTATCCAGTATGGACTTCTAGCTGCCACATGCATGATTCCCAAAACGTGATGTGAAAAAAAAAACAACTCCTCAATCAATGGTGATCAATGGAACTTTAAATCTGACAAACAAACAACACTACAGTCATTGATGGTCAGTGGCACTTTACTCGGTGGTGCCTTTCCTCTGTTGTGAATGGGCTGAATGTTTGTAAACACTAGCAGTATTTACAGTGGTTTAATAAAACAACTCAAGCCACTGTGCTCGGGAGCACACTAGGGTGCAAATGTAGTTCCCAAATCTCAGCAGCTATGCACAAATCTTTAGGATAGGCAGTAATGTAAAATGTATGGTGCAGCGCTCAAACAGTCCCAAAGAAATTGTCCATTCTCTTTAAAGTTCTTAATTAGGACCCGCCACCAAGGTGTTCCAGATGGACCGGACCCCCTTTACAGAGATCAGATCAACATGATGTCACTGGTCAGGTTCCCGATTTTCACTGATCCCCTTTACGTCACACTCTCCTCCCGTTCACTTATTCAAATAGCCCTGGTGGTCCTAAGTGCGGTTACTCCAGATCGCTATTATCACCTCCGTCTCAGTCCTGGATCGCCGCTGTTGGCGTCCTTCGTTCATCCGGCTCATCACTCAGTAACAGCCAGTGTAAAAATAAACCCAATATGGTGTAGTAGGTCAAGCTAAAAACTATTTATTCAAAAAAGGAATTGCACTCACATATCGAAGTAAATAGAGCTTGCAATGAAACATTTCAGGGAATGTCCCTGGGAGGAGTTTGGACGTGTGACGTCATCGCGCAGCGGTACACGGCGGCCATCTTGGTGGTTGGAAACATTCCCTGAAATGTTTCATTGCGAGCTCTGTTTACTTCCATATGTGAGTGCAATTCCTTTTTTGAATAAATAGTTTTTAGCTTGACATACTACACCATATTGGGTTTACTTATACACTGGCTGTTACTGAGTGATGAGCCGGATGAACGAAGTACACCAAGAGCGGTGATCCAGGACTGAGACGGAGGTGATAATAGCGATCTGGAGTAACCTCACTTAGGACCACCAGGGCTATCTGAATAAGTGGACGGGGGGAGAGTGTGACGTGAAGGGGATCAGTGAATATTGGGAACCTGATCAGTGACATCATGTTGATCTGATCTCTGTAAAGGGGGTCGGGTCCATCTGGAACACCTTGGTGGCGGGTCCTAATTAAGAACTTTAAAGAGAATGGACAATTTCTTTGGGACTGTTTGAGCGCTGCACCATACATTTTACAGTATTTACAGTGGTGATCATTGTGATTAGTTCACAGCAATCACAAGGTAAAGAGCCCACACATTGTGAACAAGCTGTCCAATGACTTCTCAATCACAGCCATTTATGGCTGTACTGCCCCTCATATGTGTTCTCTGCAGCATCTTCAATAAACATGATTGCTCTAGTCTACAAAATGGCATCCACCTCTTTTTTTTTTTACAGCACAGCAATATTTAGGTGGTTAATTAAAAATATGCACAGGGTTTTATTTAAACATAGTACTAAATAATAATGTTGTATGTTCATAATAAAAATACTGACTCTGGATCTGGATATTTAGGAATCGATGATCTTGGGGTACAAAAGGATGAGATAAAGCGATCACCTTCCTTGGTGTTGTTGTGCAGTGTAAGCACGCTGTGACATCATCACATATACTTGTCAGGAATCATGTTCCTGAACATTGGAAGACTTACTTTAAATTGGTTTCTTAAAACACTATAATAATGTGCAAATGTCATTAGACCCTATCCAATCTCATAAGTCTGGGATCATGGGTGTTGCTTAAATGTTTACAGATCTGATCATTTTGAAAAATGACGACAGAACTTGGCTTTTGGGCCTTTCTTATTTAACAGTTTATTTTGAACTTGAACATTGTAAGTTAATTTAGCTGAGCACATTGGATTAAAGATGCAATTAAAGCTTTGGTTTTATAGATTGAGATGGTTATTTTATTTACTCCCATTTCTGTCTTGTTTTCAGCTGGCAGGATCTGCAATAGTAGCTGTGGGCTTGTGGCTTCTATTTACTGGGAACATTAAAGAACTAAGTGAGGGTGATGAAGAGGTGTATGTATTCTTTTTTGTTGGTAAGTGGAACATAATTGTATTTTAACATCTTACCATCTGTTACATTGTGTTATATTGTACATCATGCAATTCTCCTATTGTTTTTACATTGTGAGATGCAAGATAATCACATCAGTCAATCAATAGCAGTAAGAATGTTGCAAGTAATCAGGCAGTTGAACAATTCTTCTGTTGGGGCCTTACCTGCTCAGACTTCTTGCCCTCTTAATCCACTATATCACACATCCTTGTATATGCTCACTCTTAACCCATGTTATGCCACATGCGGGCACACACTGGCATGTCAGTATTAAAGTGGTATTAAACCCACACACTATATCACCTAATTCTCCCGTTCTTCAGACTCGTCCATTCCGGGGTTGTCTTCTTAACAAGTTGACGGACTAATGAACGTTGTAAGAATGACGATAACTAACTGACTACACTAATAGAACGTAGAGTGTTACATTTTTGTTATCCTCTTAACGTACTACATGTTATATTGTGTTACATTGTCTACCATTCTACAATTTTATGTTAATACAAGGTGAATGGTTGTTTTTTCTTATGTATGTGGAGAAGTAGTGGGAGTGAATCAAGAAATTACAAGGGTCATTTATCTTCGGTGTTCGGGTGTCGATGATAACGTCTAGGACGGTCGACTTTTGTTCTGTCTTTACCCTCATTTAT
>BLSH010256367.1:427971-440751 GCA_018402905.1 Glandirana rugosa
CCTTCAAAAAAGTGTCAAAAATGTTCCGACATGTCTGCCCCAATATCGCATTACCGCTAAAAATCGCAGATCGCCGCCATTACTAGTAAAAAATAAAAAAAAAATAAAAACCCCAGAAATTAATTCTCACCATCCGTAAACGCGGCCACTTTTGCGCAAACCAATCAATAAACGCCGATTGCAATTTTTTTTATCGCAAATATGAGGAATTATATAAATCGGCCAAAAACGGTGAAAAAAAATGTTTTTTTATATTTTTTTGGATTTGAATTTTAGCAAAAAGTAAGAAATTTGGGTTTTTTTGCAAAATGGTCACTCTTCTTTTGTTTATAGCGGCGATCAGAAATGACGCAGAGGCGATCAAATACCACCAAAAGAAAGCTCTGTTTGTGGGAAAAAAAGGACGCAAATTCCTTTGGGTACAACATCGCACTACCACGCAATTGTCAGTTAAAGCGACGCATCGCCGAATCGTAAAAAGTGCTCTGGTCCTAAAGTGGGAAATTCTTCCGGGGCTGAAGTGGTTAAGGAAAGAATCCAGGCCTTTCTTTAAAGCGATCTACCGTGCTGGCCAAAACCACCTCTGGAGGGAGTCTATTCCTCATTTTCACAACTCTTACTGTGAAGAAACCTTTCCGTATTTGGAGATGAAATCTTTTTTCCTCTAGACATAAAGAGTGCCCCCTTGTCCTTTGTGATGACCTTAAAGTGAATAACTCAATACTAAGATCACTATATGGACCACTTATGTATTTGTACATGTTGATCATATCCCCTCTTAATCTCCTCTTCTCAAGAGAGAATAAATTCAGTTCCTCCATCTTTCCTCATAACTGAGCTCCTCCATGCCACTTATTAGTTTGGTTGCCCTTCTCTGCACTTTCTCCAGTTCCCCGATATCCTTTTTGAGAACTGGTGCCCAAAACTGAACTGCATATTCCAGATGAGGTGTTACTAATCATTTGTACAGGAGCAAAATTATGTCTCTATCTCTGGAGTCCATTCCTCTCTTAACCACTTCAGCCCCGGAAGGATTTCCCACTTTAAGACCAGAGCACTTTTTGCGATTCGGTACTGCGTTGCTTTAACTGACAATTGCGCGGTCGTGCGACGTTGTACCCAAACGAAATTTACGTCCTTTTTTTCCCACAAATAGAGCTTTATTTTGGTGGTATTTGATTACCCCTGCGTCACTTCTGATCACCGATATATACATAAAAATAGCGACAATTTTGAAAAAAAAACAATATTTTTTACTTTTTGCTAAAATACATGTCCAAAAAATATATATAAATACAAATGTATTCATCAGTTTTGGCCGATATATTCTTCTACATATTTGTGGTAAAAAAAAATTGCAATCTGCATATATTGATTGGTTTGCGCAAAAGTTGCCGCGTTTACAAACCGTGAAAATTAATTTATGGTGTTTTTACTATTTTTACTAGCAATGGCGGCAATCTGCGATTTTTATCGGGACTGCAATATTGCGGCGGACATATCGGATTTTTTTACACTTTTTTGGGACCAATGATATTTATACAGCGATCATAGCTAAAAATAGCCACTGATAACTGTATAAATGTCAACCTGCAGGGGGCGATCAAGGGGTTAACTGTGTTCCCTGTGTATGTTCTAACTGTATGGGGGTTGAGTTGCCAGGGGCATGACAGATGTAACTGATCCCGAGTATAGGGATCAGTAGATCTGTCATGCCCCCCCTCACAGAGAGGGGAACCACCGTGTTTACATCGGCGGTACCCCGTTCTGGCTTTCTCACAGGCGATCGCTGGTCGCCGGCGGACATCAAGTCCGCCCGACCCGCAGCCCCGCTCACAGATTGCGCGGCAGGCACGCACGCTAACCGCCAGCAGGTCCTGCACGGTTGCTACTTGCAGATGTGCGGATCGCTGTTTATAAACTGCGATTTATGGGAACGTGCGACTTTGCTGCCGTATATATACTATACGCGATCAGCAAGTGATTAATGCAAGAAAGGATTTTGCTTGCTTTGGAAACCGCAGCTTGGCATTGCATGCGATTATTAAGCTTATGATCTACCAAAACCCCCAGATCCTTCTCCACTATGGATTCCCCCAGTTGTACTCCCCCTAGTATGTACGATGCATGCATATTCTTAGCCCCTGAGTGCATAACTTTACATTTATCAATATTAAACCTCATTTGCCACAGTCACCCAATTAGACAGTGCATTAAGGTCTGCTTGTAAGTTGGAGACATCCTGTAAGGACGTTATTCCACTGCATAGCTTGCTGTCATTTGCAAACACTGAATTGGTACTTTTAGTCCCAGACGCTTTATCATTTATAAATATATTGAAAAGTAAGGGTCCCAACACTGAACCTTGGGGTACACCACTGATAACCTTAGACCAGGGGTCCTCAAACTATGGCCCTCCAGTTGTTCAGGAACTACAATTCCCATCATGCCTAGTCATGTCTGTGAATGTCAGAGATTTACAATGCCTCATGGGATGTGTAGTTCCGCAACAGCTGGAGGGCCGTAGTTTGAGGATGCCTGCCTTAGACCATTCAGAATAAGAACCATTAACCACTACTCTCTGAATTCGGTCTTTTAGCCAGTTTTCTATCCATTTACACAAACTGATCTTTCCAAGCCTGTAGACTTTACCTTACACATTAGGTGTGTGTGGGGAACGGTGTCAAACACTTTTGCAAAATCCAAGTATACCACGTCCACAGCCACCCCTCTGTCCAAGGTTTTACTTACCTCCTCATAAAAAGAAATCAGGTTTGTTTGACAACTTCTGTCTTTCATGAATCCATGCTGTCTGTTGCTTAAAACATTTTTTTCTGACAAGAACTCACCTATGTGGTCTTTTATTAAACTCTCCAGTATCTTTCCAACTATAGAAGTTAAACTAAAAGGTCTATAGTTACTTGGTAAAGACTTTGATATCTTTCTAAATATGGGCACCACATTGGCCCTACACCAATCCAGTGGTACTATTCCAGTCATTAACGAGTCCCTAAAAATTAGATACAATGGCTTGGAAACGACAGAGCTCAATTATTTTAGGATCCGTGGGTGGATGCCATCTGGTTCAGGTGCTTTATCTACCTTTATTCTGTCTAAATACTTCTGGACTATTTCACTTTTGAGCCATTGTGGAGCATTTGGGGCTGTGTCACTACCACGCCATCATGAACATGAGCTCCCCCATGCTCCTTTGTATACACAGAGCTGAAGAAAGTATTTAATAAATTTGCCTTCTCTTTGTCCCCAGTCACGCATTCTAGATTACTTTGTAAAGGGCCTACTTGCTCAGACCTGACCTTTTTACTATTAATATATTTGAATAATTGTTTGGGGTTTGTCCTACTATCTTTTGCAATCTGTTGTTCATTTTGAATTTTTGCATCCTTGATTTCCTTTTTACATATTCTGTTATATCCTTTGTAACATTTAAAAAATGATAGTGTTCCTTCATTTGTATATTTTTCAAATGCTCTTTTCTTATCATTTGTAACTTTTTTAACTTTGGCCGTGAGATACATAGGTTTTATTTTGAGCCTTTTAAACTTATTGCCCATGGGAATATACATACATTCTTTTTGAAAAATTCCCATTTCTGTTCTGTGTCCATCGATGACAATATTCTCTCCGAGTCTAAGTCCTGGAGAGCAGCCCTCATCCTTGTAAAATTTCCTCTCTTAAAGTTACATTTTTTTTGTCTTTCCCGTATGTGTTTGTTGCTTGCAGCTTACATTAAATGAAATCATGTTATGGTCACTGCTACCCAGATGTTATTTTATATGAATATTTGTAATAAGCTCTGCATGGTTTGTGATTACCAGGTCCAGCAAAGCGTCATTCCTAGTTGGGGCCTCAATATACTGGACCATATCTGGACCAGTGTTTAACCTTTTTTTAGTTCAGACACCCTTTAAAATTATAGACAATCTCAAGGCACCCTTTAAAATGATGGACAGTCTTGAGGCACCCGATTCTAAAATGTAAACACTATTCAAATAGTTTTACGCAATGCAGCAACATCCAAACGTAGGACACCCAATGTTAGAGATGATTTATTCTTCCAAAGCAAATACACTTTTGCACACTGATTAGTATTCCTATGTTTCTCTTCTTCCTCAATTTCTCTCCATCAGTCAGCTAATGTGACCCCAGTGATTAGGGAGAGGGGCAAAGGAGGGTCAAACAAGGATGCTGTGGAGGCAACAGATATCCCTTCTTATCAGCTTATGACATCATTGGTTGTTAGGATGTCAGTGTCTAGAAAGCCATAATGGTGCATAATGAAAACCCATGGCTTTGTGTAACTAAAAGACAAGCTTGATCCACCTGCTGGCTTGTATACAATTTTTGATAAATTTTTAGGCATTTTGCCAATTTTGGTTGAAAAAGTCTGATCTAGACTTCTAGTCTACAGTGACCTCCGGAGTGCGCCTTTCGCAAATAGAATCAAACTGTCCAGACTAACTGATTTCCATGGATAACTATTTTGTCTTACAGTTTGATCCTACATATATATTTTTATTGTAGAGGGATAATAGTTAAACGCCCTGAAATTTTGTGATTTGAAAGATTGGATTGCAATAGCCTGTTAGACCAGTAAGATGTTATAATGAACTAAGAAAGTGAAGGCTCGGGACTTGTAGGGTGAGTACAAGGAGGGGTGGTTCCAGACTTAGCCAACGGAAGAATTTTCAGCACACTTGTTATTTCCACCTGCAGTGCTGTTAATGGCATTAGCAGAGTTTGGCTTGTAGGCTACTTTTTGTAAACAGTGAAATGAAGCCAGCGGAAACACTTTCATGAAGTAGAGCAGCTTTGTAATTGTGCTTGAATCTGCATGCTCAGTTTGTATTTCACGGTTTGTTGTTCCAGTAATATCTACCTTAGATGGCTGCATTATGATCAGCATTGTCAGAAAAGATTTATTTAAGGCAGAAAACAGGATGGAGGCTGGTGCTGAGTTGCCAATCTCAGAGATATAGTTGTTTCCACTTTCCCTCTATTTATCACAGTATTTTCACCCATTTTTAAACAAAATTCTATAGCATCAAACAAGATTTGCCTAAAATGTATTCTTCATTGGGAAAGTGCTTTACTGTACTATTCATCCTATCTATTGATCACTGAGTCTAGGTTCACATCTGAGTGGTTGTGGTTGATGCATTTTCAGGCGCGTTTTGCGGTGTGTTTTGCATTTTTAAACCCACGTTTCTGATGCATTTTTGCATGCAGTTTTCATGAATTTTGCGTTTTGGTATTTTTTTTTTTTTTGTTTGGATTTTTGGCTTATGAAGAGTGCTGAGCCCGAGTGAATGAGGCCTAAACGAGGTAATGGTTTGAATATTGTGCAAAGTAAAGAAATGGGGGAACGCAGGGCAAATTTTTTCTTTTTTTGGGTCTGGCGGTTGGCGTAATTGATAATGGCTCTACATCGGGGGACATTATTTTTGGATTTTTAACAATCGGCTGTTCCCCGGTTTAACATTTTTGGTGAATGAGTAGGGTTACATTGTACCCCATACTCATTCACATGCGGGGGGCAGATTCTGATTGAGATGCTCATAAGGGTTGTGGGGAAGAGACATACGGCCTGGTATGGTTCAGGAGGGGGGGGGGGGCGCTCGCTTGTCCCCTTCCTCTCCTGACCTGCCGTGCTGCATGCTCGGATAAGGGTCTGGTATGGATTTGGGGGGACTCCACACCATTTTTTTTATTTTGGCATGGGGTTCCCTTCCAAATCCATACCAGACCATAAAGGCCTGGTATGGATTTGAGGGGGGGACCCAATGCCATGTTTTTCCCAAATTTTGTTTCTGACAATTCTTTTTTTTTACATTTAGCTGTCAGCGGGGAACCCTGCTGACAGCTGAGGACTCATCAGTTGTTGAGGGCGAGACGGCCGGCTTCCCGGCCCGCTCCTTAGCAACCAGCTGTATACAGTACAGTGTTTTTAAAGGGAAAAAAAACACAAAACGCATCAAAAAACACATAAAAAACACAACACTTGCTTTTTTGGTGCGACTCCAGTTAAATCTATTACATGCAAAACACAACCTGCTGCGGGAAAAAAGTTCCTGACCCTTTTCAAAAAATGCAGCACTGCAAAACACACAAAAGTGAACTACATCCATAGGAAACCATGTTAAATGGACTGTAGTGCGTTTCTGCAAAATGCCCCAAAAAGCACATAGGTGTGCACCTAGAGTGAATGTAGATTCACTCTGAAACTTGCCCAACATTCCCCCATGTTTTTACTTTGCACAATATTCAAACCATTACCTGGTGTATGCCTCATTCACTCAGGTTTAGCACTCTCCATAAGCCAAAAATTCAACACATTCTCTACTTTAAGGCCTCATTCACATGGGTGATGATGCCTGTGTATCGCCAATGGGCCATTTTTTTTCCTGCGTCTCAACTTCCAGGTGCTTATGCAAAGAGCCTATATTAGGATGCAGCTGCTAGTTCTAATATGACATACGAAAATGGGTGCTGGTGAGCAGCCATGAACGCACAATCTGCTTTCGCTGGGACTTCCCTTCTACACCTAATCAAAAGAAGCCCAGCCTAAGGCTTTAGGTGATACATCGTGCATCTGATACATTAAATGTTTTGACATAGCATCACTCTCTTAATATGGTTATATCTTACATAGGTATGCAAAGCTGCACTCATAGGACAAGTTCCTCTATGCAGCAAATTCATACAAGTTAGACGCTATGTTGATATCTGTAGATATTGTCAGCAGTCCTGTTGAGCAAAGTAAAACAGCCAGCTTGAAATGCATATCCTCCAGCAAAGCATAATTTTAGCAACAGAGCTAAGGAGATGGTTAGTAAGCAGATGTAGCAAAGCATTTGCATGAACTATATTTGCTGAAAGCAAATTTCAATAAGCATAAAGGTGCAAGTTCACAGCACAATGAAGGCCCCTTGAGCCCATAGGAAAAAGAGAATTGACTGATGGCGTCATGGTTCAGTAACTGGGTGTGAACATAGGCAACATGTAAAGTGGCTCTAAAATGATTGGCTACCTTGGCATGGGGTGAGGGGGGCTGGGCCTGAAAACTACCCTAAGATAAATCATCAGTGACCTGAGGAACTGCAACTTCTGAAGAGTTACCCTCCCACTCACCCTGTAAGTGGTTGATTGTCACAGCCTTTTTTGGCAGTTTTTGACCTTTCTGTCATTAAATGTTGCCTTAATGGGCTATGCTCTGGATTGAAAGTTGGGTCAGTCCAATGTCTGTCCAGCACTTATGGTAAAGGCTGGCCTTTTAGACTAGGCCAGGTTAAAGTTTAAGCATGTTGACCATATAACTGACTGGCTGTGGTTACGTTTCCTATGTTGGAAATTTCAAATAAAGCTGTGGCCTTGCCCTTTCTAACTTAATTTGGCTCATTTGTGGGCAAGGTACTGGTTAATGGAGTTGTGGCTTTAAAGAGGAAGTAAATCCTGGGTTGAAAAAAACATTTCGCCTTCCTTGCAAAGCATCGCATACTAGCACATTATGTGACACTTATCAGCAAACAAAGCCTGCGCCGTCCTCGCTGCAGACCACATCCATGTTTGCCCCTCTTCCTTCCGGGGCTGCGGACTATGTGACTGGCTGGACCCACATGACGTCACTCCCATGCATGCATGTGGGAGCCACCAGTCACGGCACTCGCTTCTGAAGAAATGGCATGGGCGGCCGTTCCTTCAGAGCACATGTACCGATGACATCATTGGCGCAGTATACAGTAAATATCTCCTAAACGGCGCACATTTAGGAGATATTTACAGTACCTATAGGTAAGCATTATTCTAGCAGGGAGGTTTACAACCTCTTTAAGCCTGTGCTCCTCAACAATCATGTTATACAAGTTCACAGTATAGTCAGGGAACATATTCACTATTAAAGTACATCATCCATGTATGGTACATCACAGTTCATATACAGGTCTGTCAAAATAGTGCCTAGTGAGCCTCCTCCAGATCCATACATAGCAGTGTAGCATAACACGGTAATCAAATCAGGTGAGATGCTTACATGACAGGCTGTCACTCAGAAGGATCAAGCATGTATTGGATCTTACAATCACCATACAACAGTCTGCAGATAAAGGAATTGCAGAAATGTGATCGGAAAGTGGGTCCTCTGCTACCAAAATACATGTATCCTTAATTTGTTTCACCATGTATAGTGGCTTACTTGGGCTTTTCATAGACAAAGTGAATTCGCTCAAAGAAATTTGCTCGATCCCCTCTTCAACACAGGCTGTGTTGCTAGGGAAATGCCTCCTGCCAAGCCATTGCGATCGATCAATTTGGGTACATTCAGCCTGCCCATATATGGTTTGAATCAGGAACCAGCTGAGATTTGAACCATCTATGGCTGGCTTAGAAGTATGTGAAGTGTGTGTCATAGGTGAATTTCATTTAAACCCGTATTAAATAGGTAGGCTAGCGTGTTCTCCACCAACTTCCTCTATCTATTTTAGAAAAAACAGAAATGACTAAATCAGAAATCACGTAGACCATATGTGCCTAGCTAGAATACCCACATTTAATTATATGGTTCCAAGTGCATTTGTGCCTAGTTAACCAGTAGATAAGTCATGTACTATTAGCGTAGTATGGCGAGAAGGGGAGAAGCAAAAATGATACAATTATAATAAAACAGTTAAATCAACAACTATATACACTAATTGCCAAATTGTTGTCTGTGTCCTGTAATGATTGCCCAGTGACTGCCTGTGCACTGTAAAGATTGCCCTTTTGTTGCCATTGCATTGTAATGGTTGCCCGTTTCTTGCCTGTGTATTATGCCAGTTTTTTTTTTTTAGCCCCCATCCCAGAATTGCACATCCAGACACCCCCTTAGACAATAAACTTAGGCTCATTGACTCATAAATGTACCCAGTTATGTATACTATAGCACCTTGTGCTTCTGTAAAGCAGAACCCAGCGGGCCTCTTGAATTGGTCCTCCACATTGTGTGTACTTCCTCTACAGGAAAGCCATCTCATAATGGTGGTATGTAGCTTTTTTATGAATGGAAAACACATAAAACATGCACTTGACATTCATTTAACATGCTTTAATTTCAGTATGCCATGCCATGTACTTAAATACACATAGGAAACAGCACACAGGACATTTTTTAAAGGTTTTAAATGTATAAGCATTACAATGACTTGGCCCCATTGACATATTACGATACATGGCAATTTGCCTTTGTCATAATCTTTTTTTTTTTTTTTTCAAGAGACTTTATTGAGTAAGATGTTCATACAAAGAAAGATAGAATATTGCAAGGCTCTGAGTCGTAATAACGACTCAGGGCAGATATGGCATATTTTCATAATAAAGAGTTGGACAGATAATAACAGTGAAAGGCATAACATAACAATATGGTACTGAGATACAGGACAGTCAATTAATAAATGTTTAACCATGCGTTAAAATGGTCACCTAGCAGGTCTATGATGTCTTTCATGTCTATGGCCACCAGAACTTGGTGATCTGTTTATTTCTCCGGCCTAGTTCCCTTCCCTGTAGCATTTACTATATGCTCAGTCATTTTCAGTCTGACAAAGTAGCCAACAAGGATCTGAAGACTGCATTCATTGTCATGACCTTTAGGTTTGGTTGGGCTTTCCCTTCTCAGACTGAGTGGGTGACAGAACAGATGCAGGAAAGATGAGATAGTGTATCCCAACATAGTCTGGTTGGACTCTGTAGTAAGTGGATGAAAATAGTTGGTGTATGACGGTGCTTCCTGCAGCAACCCATAATCTTCTAGCTCCCCTTTGCTTTTTGAAATTGTATACATAAATTGGCAGTTTTTCTAGAACTGTGGTCTCCAAACTGTGACTCGGCGGCCAGATGCAGCACTTTGCTTGCCTTTATCTGGCCCTTGAGGCACTGTTCCCCCACTGACACCAACAGCGGGGTACTATTCCTCCCGCTGACACCAACAATGAGACACTATTCCTCCCACTGATACCAATGATGGGGCATTTTTTACTCCCAGGGCATTTGCTACTCAAACTGGCCACAGTCCTGCCCCCTTAACGTTTGAAGGACAGTAAACGCCCTTTATTTCCATAGTTTGGAGACCCCCTATTCTAAAAGAACAACATAGCTCAGACAATATTCTTCTGTTATTCAGTTCACTAGGACTACATTTAAAGCAGGACTCAATCCAGAATTACAAGATAGCATTGAATAGCTTAATAAAAGACAAAACGAAAACATTATCATTTTTCTGAAATGTCAATCCTCATTCTAGAGATTCCTATTTGCTGCGTGGATGTCCTCAGTTTGCCTGCCAGCCTCATTCATTCCATTTCCTCTGAGCCTAGATTGTCCTGGGCCAGATTCAGCCTGTGACTAGACAGTGAAAAGATAAGCAGCATAGTTAAGAGCTCATCTCTCTCTGTCACTTTGCTTTCTCCTCTCGTCAGCATGCCTTTTGTCAGCACAAGCACTGATTTTCCTGTAATTAAACTTTAAAGAGGAAATGCAGTCTGCTCACATAATTTGTAATAAAAAAATCTTTTCCATTCTGAAGCTTCCCTCCAACCACTTTGCATATTATTTTATATATACTGTGATTCTGTACTTACCAAATATGCTGCAGAAATCTCACTCCACTAAGTCTGGCTGCATCCATTTTAACTGTGGGCAGTTGAAGCTGCTGCCTGTTTACTTCCTGGATTTACACAGACACACAGAGGCACACCTCCAGCTCTGCAGCTCTCATTGGCCCTCGTATGACTCATCCACCCTCCCTTCCTGGAAAACTCTCACAAGAGTGAGAGAGAGAGCTGTGCATGATGTTATAAGCCTAGACTTTTTACCAGCCAAGAAACAGGAAGTGGGCTGTATAAGGTATTTACTAGCAGAAAAAAATGTTTTACTATCCAAAGTTGAAACAACAAGGGCAGAGGATATAATAGATGGAGAGATGACAAAATGGCTGAAGAGCAGCTTTAAGAAATTTTCTCTAAACCAAAATCATATTACGGCCCAACATTAAAATTAAATTAAGGTCAGAACTCCACTCCACCACTTTATTGTTGCTTTACTCCAGGGCTCTAGTTATTATCATGTTACATGGGCCACCATATTTTTATTGTGGATCACATAAATATTTCCAATGCTCTAATGTTGAATTTCCTGAAAAATTGAAAACCCTGGGTTCCTCAAAGATTGTATATATTTCATACCCAAACTATGTGCTCCCTTCGTCATGCTTCACAGTTAGGATGAGATTATAGTATTGGTATGCAGTTTTGTTAAGCTTTTTTCTGACCATTCCATTAGCCATTGTCCCAGTGGTCTTTGGTCTGATCACCTGATGACACAGATCCTTTTTCTGTGCTCAGTGGTGGGTGGGTCCTGAATACTGCAGGGAAAGTCATCATGTAACGACATGTCACTGCTGTGTGCGGCAGTCTTCTGGTCCTTGAAGCCCTGGGCTCACAGGAAGTGAGTTTAATGACTATCTGTATCGTTTATCCCAGAGCAGCACCATTTAGTGTTGGAGAAGACTTTCTGCAGGGGACAGTTTAAAGAGATGGTGAGTATTACAGTGAAAGCTTTTTTGTTTAAAGTTTTTATGGGGGCTGTTTTTGCTATTAGGCCTCATACACACGGGCTTATGTTTAAAAATAAGCAAAACGTCGGGTCCGATGTCAGGTAAAAATCGATGTTTTGCATCACCATTAATGAGTGTTAGTGAGCGTTTTGCAGCGTCGGCGTCAAAAACGCCAAAACGTTACAGCCTTAGAGCACACTGGTCCCACATTCTAGATACAGTTCACTAACCCTGATGCCCTCTATTGCTCAAAAACGTCTGCGTTTTTAGGGGGCCATAGAGTAACATGGAGAGCTGTAAAAACCGCTCAAAAATGTGGCGTCAAAAAACACCCATGTTTATGAGGGCTTATGCTGGAATAAGGCTGATCATCCTGAAATGTTTCAATGGCAGGCTAAAATGCAGGTGCCTTGCTGTGCTGGAACATACCTGTGAAAGTCTATTACTGAACCCTGTGTTGCCCCGTGGTCTCCAGGCCCAGGCTGCATATGGGGCCTTTGACCCAGGGCCGTCTTTCTGAGCGGGCACACCTGGGCACAGCCCAGGGGCCCCAAGTGCTCATGGGGCCCCAGGGCGGCGGCCGTGAGATGAGAAGAGCCGCTCTGTCCTGTCAATGATACTCAGAGGAGGAGGAGCGGCGATGCTACAAGCAGCACACAGGCTGAAGCCGCTCCTCCTCCTCTGAGTTTCATTCACAGGACAGAGCGGCTCTTCTCATCTCACAGCCGCCGCCCTCCGGGAAGCTGCCTGCTGTTCTGAGTACAGTCTCTCCCACTGCATCTCTCCCCTCTACTATGTCAGCCCCCTCCTCCCTCCTCCCTGCACTCTCCCCGCAGTACAGAGGTTAGGGGAGGGAAACAGAGCACAGTGTTCCTCCCTCCCCCGACTGTATCATCTCCCCTCTCTACGTCACCCTCTCTGACATGAGTCTTGTCGTCCGTCGAAGGGCCTCCCGCCGCCGACACTCTACTCTTCTCGGCGAGACAGGACACTTACTTTGAGTCTCCTCCTCCTCGCCGAAGTCGGACACACGACGAACATCGTAGCGGCGAGGAGGAGGAGACTCATAGTAACTGTCCTGTCTCGCCGAGAAGAGTAGAGTGCCGGCGGCGGGACCCCGGGGTACTCGTGAACCCCGGGGACCCGACACGGGTCCACACGGGCGAGTCTTTCTG
>BLSH010256367.1:444570-457450 GCA_018402905.1 Glandirana rugosa
ATCCCGCCACATATCTCCAGTCATTATCCATCCCGTTACATATCTCCACTATACACTACCCTACCTATTATTGACCTCTATACACCGCCCTACCTATTACTGACCGCTATACACTGCCCTACCTATTACTGACCTCTATACACCGCCCTACCTATTACTGACCTCTATACATTGCCCTACCTATTACTGACCTCTATACACCGCCCTACCTATTACTGACCTCTATACATTGCCCTAGCTATTACTGACCTCTATACACCGCCCTAACTATTACTGACCTCTATACACTGCCCTACCTATTACTGACCGCTATACACTGCCCTACCTATTACTGACCGCTATACACTACCCTACCTATTATTGACCTCTATACACCGCCCTATCTATTACTGACCTTAATTCACCGCCCTACATTCAGGCCTGAAGCTAGTTGCTCACTGAAGTCAGGCTAAGTTTATATTTTTATAATGACATTAGTTTTATTATAAGTTTTCTAAATGTTCCTAGTGTCATCCTTACTATTTACTTAGGCGTTGCTAGTTAATTTATTTATCCCCTGGTGATCTTTGATCTTTTATGTTGTTCAAGTAGATCTCCACCTCTCAAAGGTTGCCTACCCCTGCTCTAAATGCTGCATCACCCCCAGTTGTGAGAACTTGCAGCGCAGACCCTTTTATTTAAATGGGTTGCGTTTGGTGAGCGGTAGTGCAGGCTTGTGGGGGCCCTAGTGCATTACTTTGCCCAGGGGCCCATGATGCTATTAAGATGGCCCTGCTTTGACCAAGTCAATAATCAACTTTTAGGAGGTAGGTTAGGTTTTAGGCTACATTCACACTAGCTTCCTGTGTTTGGTTTATTTAGACACAGAAGACATTAACTAGGAAGTAGAATTAAACGTTATGCATCCTAGAACAACTTCTGCTGTGTTTAGGGCACATTCACACAGAAGCAGAAGCATGTGTCATTAATTTTAAACCGGCTGCTGGCTGAGCACATAAACATGGCCATTCTGCATGCTGTACAGCATGGGTGCTCAAACTGTGGCCCCTGTGGCCCTCCAGCTGTTGCAAAACTACAAGTTCATGGCTTTGTGAGTCATGCTTGTAACTGTCAGCCTTGCAAAGCCTCATGGGTTCTGCAACAGCTAGAGGGCCGCAGGTTGAGCACCCCTGCTGTACAGTCCTCTGTGCCCATGTAAACGAAGCCTTAATTGTACTTGCATTTGCATGTGTTCACACACATTTACGATCATTTACATGCGTTTAGTCTTGTTAAATCCTCTAATATGCCCCTGGGCGCATGCAGTCCTATTTTCTTTAAAAACAGCTTAGCTGAATTCACCTAAAGGCAGGTAGATGGACAGTGTGAATTATACAATTTCACATTTTTACAGGCATTTATATGTAACTAGAAATGTCCTATACATGCATACATGTCATTTCCAGTGTGAATGAGGCCTTAGAAATTGGGTGAAAGGTGGGTTTGGTGTTAGGGATAGCCCAATAGTTAAAGTGGTTATAAACCTCTGGCACAAAGCATGTCCTTCTATAGTGTATACTTGTCTCAATCCGGAGCACTAAATGTCATTTCTGTCTGCTGCTTTATCCATCTGCTATTAGCATGAATCACTTCTGACAAGTTTTTCTGACACCAAGCGGTAAAAGGTGACAGGAGTGGGAGCTCCAGCACCCAGCCTGTGATTGACATCCTCAACTCTGTTCCTGTGTGCTGTGGGAAGGGAAGGGGGAGGGGGGTGTCCGTTCCCTCCAATCAGCTCTCCTAACTGAGCTCTGCAGAGTGTAATTTTAGCTCCCCACCCGTGGCTTTCTCAGATAAATTATAGATTTAGCTGTATGAATAGCTGTAGAGCACAGGTCTCCCACAGATAACCAGGTACAACTTATGTAGGAGGATTTGTTTCATCGTTGTGTATCACCTGAGGATAGTCACTTCACTGGGTATAACATATGTCAGGGTTTACAACCACTTTAAATTAGGTTAGGTATCAGGTAATGTGCGGTAATATTTTATTTTGTTTTCATCACCACCACTGGTTCCTCAACGGTAAAATGTAATGCGCTACCAAGTCCTGTTAGCCACCCAGTATTAACAACCTCACAAGGAAGTGAAACCGCAGTATGAAAAGTGAGGAATTCTCTGTTCTAAGGGTACATAAAGCTGCCTTGTTTTCTGATAGCCACCTACATATTATGGTCAAAGTAATAGTGCCACTGTTGTGCATCAAGGTACAGGCGGTCCCCAGGTTACAAAAAAGATAGGGTCTGTAGGTTTGTTCATAAGTTGAATTTGTTTGTAAGTCGGATAAGGTTCATTTTTTAAGTGTAGCTTCAGCTTCAAATATTTCTAAGCTTTTTGGTTAGCATAGGGAAGGGTTAACACCCCTGTAGTGTTTGTTTTGCTGTCTAAGTTTCTATTCAGAAGATTTCACCTCATTTCCTGTCCCAATGCAATTGGATTTTGAAAATTTCTGTTGATGTGGAAACAAACCTTGGTGATAAAGCATCAGCGGAGTCACCTTTTTCCCATAATAACTCTTACATGAGTGAATTTCCCTTCCTAGGGGGAGATTTCCTCTCACTTCCTGTTGTCTCCCTCCGTTTGTAAGTAGGAGTCGTTTGTAAGTCAGATGCTTGTAACTAGGGGACCGCCTGTACATGGCTTTATCAATGTACATAGGGAGCTCCCTCATAACTTTAGTGTACAGCGATCTTTGATGTCTACAAAAAAATCAGTGGTTCTGTTATGCAGCAATGGTGTGTTTCTCACATGAACAATTCCTATTATAAATATAATACGGTAAAATATATTGATAATACAGTAAGGACTTTTCCAACATAAACAATACTAGATGTGTTGTCTATGTGACTTGCAATATCTAATATAAACACTAACTCAGATAACTCTATCTAACCAACAAATGTTAGCATAAAAACTGTTAGGTCTACCTGGTATGTCCAATCGGCTGATACGCCTGCAAAGACAACATAGTAAATATTACCAGCTGTCAGAAGGAGATTGTTTCACAGAAACCAGCTAACCTCTTTCTCTTGTGACCTTGGCATAGCAAGTATAGTTCATTTTTTATTCTCCCCAAGTATAAACGTAAAGTTGAGCTTCAGGCACGCTATTACATAAGATCACTATACTGCAAGATGTGCAAAAACATCTTTACAAGTTTTTTTTTCTCTCTCTTTATTGAGTAGACTTCCCCGGTTCTCTTTTAGCTGCGGGGTGAAATCAGTAGAACATGCCACTGGAAAGGATACTTCTGGTGTATATCTATACCTCTCAGCAATGGCAGCCTGCAATACCAATCAAGCAAAAAGGTTGTGATTTTTGGGTATTCTTCCCAGCTGCTTCAACCACCCCTATGCTTCCCACCTAGAACAAAGGTTTGATTTCCTTTTGCTTTTTTTTAGTTTTGGATAGAGTAGAGATAGACTAGAACACCTGTCAGTTGTTATTATGGCTGTGACCCCGTTAAGGAGATTCACTCCCTCTATTTGTCCTGTTTACCATTATCATTCAGGTGAAAGTAAAAGAAAATCCCACATTTTGGGTTGTCTCCAAAAAAGTAATAGAGGGGAAATCTTCCAATGGGGGCACTGGTTCCGGTCCCCAACAAATTCCCTTAATTTTCAGGGATTTCCTCTCACTTCCTGTTTGGCTTTGAGACAGGAAGAGAAGGGAAATCTCTGCAATAGGACACAGATGGTGAAAATAAATCTGACAAGGGTTACTACCCTCCCTTGCTCTATTTAACATGAAAAAAAAATGCCTTTAGTTCTACTTTAAATGTTGAGTGCCCCAATGCGCAAGTCAGAGATCCATCTGCATGGACAGACCCATTCTCCACATACCTAATATCAGTTTGCATTGCCATTACAGTGATTGACACCTCCACAGATGTAACCAAGGACCAATGTAACTATGCAGTAAACATCATTCATGGACTTCAACTGTAAAACAAAATAGAGAACAACTTTTGAAATAGCATTAACATGTTATGATATTTTAATGATTGAGATTAGATCTTTTTTGGCAGCTTGCTGAATGTTTTCACTCATTCCCCAGAATGGTTCCTTAATGCTGCACCTATATAATTTTACTTAGCTAAAAGGAAGGAGCCCCCGGTGTCCAGAGAATTGCAACTTCTAAAGTATGGTTCATAGACGTTTATTAAAAAGTAGCAACATGTACATCAAGCCAACGAGTTTCTTCAGGGATGTTTCTGTGTACTATTTGATGGGAATAATTCCCATGAGTGGTTATGTTGGATCAAGATTTCAGACACCAGGATGGCAGGATGCTGGCTTTAGTTGCATAGGCTGCAACTTCCTTTTTAGTCTACATGCTAAAATGACTGTAAGGTCACACATAAAAGACCCAATCCCCTAGGAGGCTCATCGCCAACTTCTATCACTGGGCAATATCCAAGGAAGGTATTTAATCCTTTTTGCCCACAAGAATACCCACCCAGTACCAGTGTCCTATCCAATCAGTCCACTTGGTCCCGTATATAATTTTACAGAACAGTTTCTATTATCTATTTCCAGCGTGTCTGAAAGTCTTCTTTAGTACTACAGCCAAACAAAAATGATTGTTTTCATGTATTCCAGTGCATAAAAATGTTGTCAAAAGCTAATACTCAAAACTGCATATGCCCCTTTTTAGCCCATCTGTGATGCATGCTTGGATTTTTTTCCTGGGCTAGCAACATTTTCAGAAGCAAAGTGAGCATTCTTTTTTCCACTGAATTGGTAACATGCAAGTTCGTAAATTACCCTAAATATTTATATGTGACCAGGTGCTGGAAATACCATGGACACGTGAAAAGCAGTATGAAGAAGAAACCTCAGTGAAATAACACACAGTATGTTTTATGATCTGTTCAGACAAAGGTTTATTATGCTGTTGTGGGTAGAAAATATTCCATTTTTTTTTACATTTTATTCCCTCAGTAAAAGTAAAATTGTCTAACAGTCTTCTTTTAAAAACGTAGATATACTTATGTTTGCATTGGTGAGCATCCATGTCTCCTTAGTGTTCAGACACCCGAAATGCCAGCTCAGCCTCATTTTGGGGAACAGTGGCTTGACTTCTTTCCAAGAGCAATTTCTTCTGCAATTTAAAGATAGTCATCAGGCCCATACCCTTAAGATGGCCATAAATGGCCCAGTCCCAGTCCCGCATCCAAAACACTATCAGCGAGGATCTTGTAATTTAGTGACACTCTACTCTAGATGGTGAAAAAAAGGTTAAACTCACTGTACTAAAAAATGTCCATATTGCCTGGCCAATGTGAGCCCAAATGCATGTAATCAATATCTCTGTCTGTTTTCCGAGAAGAGGGAAATAAGGTGGTAATTGCACAGGCACCGCTTCACTTTGGATGCCGGCAGGTTCTGGCACTACAGTCAAGAAGCAGAAGATTATATACCTGTCGTTTTGGGGAAATATCTGACTGTTTAAGACTAGATTTAGTAATTGTCACCCAGTCTTGCAGCAGCAATCCAGATTGCCCAGTGATAATAAAATACTGTGACGAACCATCCAGCACCCAGCTTTGGTGCCCCTGTCAAGATACAGCTTATTCCACTCTGGAACCAGGAACCGGGCATTGTAGTTGAGCATTGCACCCAAGAACTAGACAACACTAGCTTAGGTGCAAACTGAAACTTACTTTATTGTAAACTCACACAGAATATATATACCACACAAAAGCAGATGAGAGCTTGATCACATTATGCAAACAGTAATATAATTAACATAGCTAAGGAACCACCGACATAAACAGTGATCCAATTAAACGGTAAGCTAACTAGTCACCTAGACCTGCCTAGGTGACTCAGTGCCCATCCAAACTGTTTGGTACCAGTTACCCAGTAAGAAGACCTAGCACTGCCCAAATCTCTAAAGGATTAGCAGACAGAAACAATGGCTGACTCAATTAACAATTAGAATTCACATCTAGGAGGCACACAATGGGGAAATGATACCATGGGATAAAGACACCTTAGTAAACAGATTATAGCAGGAGACTCCAGCATCAGGTTGTTTTGAGCTGATTATATTAACATCTGCTCTGAGTTTCACAGTCTAAAGAGCAGTCATTGTTGGTTTGGGCACAAAGGCCCCAAATCTGTATCCAGGTCCTAGATTTCCAGAGTCTGTGTGTTTCGGGGAGACATGAACCCATATCTGAAGCAAGACCACTCCAAGGGTCCCCCAGGCACACACCTCCCAAGAATAGAGCCCCCTTAAAAGCCAGAGCCCATCGTTAGTAGGCATAAGGCTACCCTGCAGTGCCCTCCAAAAGCCCCTATCCTGGCTGGGTCTGTCACAAATACCTACTCCTAAAGTAACTTTTCTAGTAATCTATTTCATTCTTGTATCATATCCAAACTGTATGTTCATCACTGGGGTCTGTAAGCACATAACTTTTAGTGCCCTAAAAAAACACCCTCTTTGTTGGGATTTACTCCTTTAAAAAAAGTACATTTAGAATTAGAAGTCTGTGAAAATTTTGACTATAGTAATGCAAGGAAAATCAACCTCTTTGCTTGTGCCCCCTATAGGCACATGCCTACTGTACTTAATAGTAAATTCCTAGACCCTTGCCTTTGAGGTAAAGCTTTGCATTTCAAAATCTTTTCAAACCATATTAGTATTTTTAAGGGAGCCTATCATTGGGTAAGTAAAGTATGCTGTCATTGGTAATATTTCCTTCTTAAAATATTCTCTGCCTGACCAACATGCAGATGTTTTGGCTTCACCTGTTTATGAACCACTGAGCAAGACCATGGAGAGAGATATCGATTTTAAGTTTTCTCTCACTCATTTGCTTGTTTTGCATCTGTGAAATGTTAAAGTCAGAACTGAGGAGACAAAAAGCATTTTCAGAAGGAAGGCAGTTTCCATATTTCTGAAGTGGTAAATATCCTGCAAGGCTGGCCATAGTTGGAATGATTTATCACTTGATCTAACTATGATTCAATACACTCAGAACCATTGTAATCCACAAATATTAAATTGATTTTCCAGCATGATGGCTACTAATGAGAGATGTTATTATTTGAAAAAAATCTCACATGGACCATGATCATTTGCAATATTGAGCACAATTATGGTTTTTACAATCATCTGTCCCTTGTTTGTTTGGTTGACTCGTTCTTGCTCTGATAAAAAAAAATATTCCTCTCTATAAGTCAACATAGTAACCTTGAGATCCAACTGCCCAATGCATGTAGTTTGGCCTAATTATTGCAAGTTTATACACTAACATTGTCTGAGCATGCATGTTTGTGGACTTTGCCAGCCTAATCTTGGGATAATACTAGTAAACAGCTGATATACAGTATAATTGTACAATATAAAGCAGGGTTTCTCAACCATGGTTTCAGAGAACCCTAGGATTCCTCAAGAAATGAGTTCTGCATTAGCTACTGACACCATTGATCTTTTTAGCTTGTGCTCCCAATGACCACAAGTGTAAGGAGCATTCTTCTCACTGACCATCACACTAATGTATCATGAGCTGTAGATAAAGTCATTTTTAGCAGGGGTTTTCTGAGACTGGAAAGTTATTTCAAGGGTTGCTCTGTGTTGAAAAGGTTGAGGAAGGGTGATATAGAGCAATAAAAATGTATCATCATAATATATTGTACAGCTTTTCACATATTTACTGGGCATTTACTCTGCAGTATTCTACATGTGTGCCAGAATACTAAGGAAAAAGTGGTTTTATCCTAAGGCACATACTGGACAGGACATATAGACTAATGTATTTCACAAGTATTTTTGGCAGGGTAGGTTAGAAATCCTTTTAAGTGGTTTTCAAGTCATAACAACCACTTTAAACTACAGGTAAGCCTACAATAAGGCTTATCTGTAGGCCCAGGACATATCTCCTAAACCCATAAGGTTTAGGAGATATCCCCTGTATCTGCATGTGCTGACGTCATCGCCACATGCGCACTGAAGAATCTGCACCCGGGGTAGCCCAGGGTGCCATTTCTTCTGTATTTGTGCCGTAAATGACGGCTCCCATGCGCATGCGGGGGAGTGACGTCAGCACGGCTCTGCCAATCACAGCGATGGAGCTCGCACTGTGATTGGATGGAGCCACAGACTCGAAAGAACGATGTCACCGGTCACAGCAACAGCTTCGTTCCAAGGTAAGTGTTTCCAGAGACTGTGAGCCAGGCCTTCTTGTTCAACATCAGTGCCTGACCTCACAAGTGCACTTCTGGAAGGATGGTCAAACATTCCCATAGACACACTCCTAAACCTTGTGGACAGCCTTCCCAGAAGAGTTGAAGCTGTTTTAGCTGCAAAGGGTGGGCCAACTCAATATTGAACCCTACAGACTAAGACTGGGATGCCATTAAAGTTCATGTGTGTGTAAAAGCAGACGTCCGATTACTTTTGGCAATATAGTGTATATCTATATGTTGATGATCTGTACTTAAAGGCAAAGTTCAGCTTTTCAAAAAAATAGTCTATGCAGTCAAGGGGCCCCAGTAGGTAAAAAAACTATGCATCTTTGAAAAATTTTGAATAATGTAATTGCCATACCTGTAGGCCATTTGTACCTGCAAGCCAGAAGCTTAGCCAAAAAAATTCCCATAGTTAGTATTCCCCCGTCCTGCCTTGTTGCGGAGCTCGCCCCCAGAATACACATTCCGCACACATACGATTTAGCTTGGCTTTGCTGCGACGGGGAGGGAGGGATTCTGTGGGCGAACTCCCAACGGCTGAAGCATCCTAGTAATGGACAGGATAAGGGGATGAAAACTATGGGGGTTTTTTGGAAAGGCTTTGGGGGAAGGAGGGGTACAAATGGTTTTCATGTATGGCAAGTGCATAAATGTACATTTTCCAATGCTACAGTCTTTTTTCTTATCTGCAGGGGCCCCTTAACAGCATAGACAATTTTCTTGAAAAGGTCAACTGAGCGGTTATAGAGAAGCAGTTATGCCTTTTATATGAATGGATTTAGTTTTCTTAAAGTAGCCCCATCAATATACAGTATACTGTGGGTTGTCCTGCTCCTGGCAGCCAAACATTAAAGCAGGGAAGCGAAGAAAAAGTAAGTGCTTCTGGGGGTAGGACATTTTAAAGTAAATCTAAGTATAAGTACAAAATAAATGAATACATCTATAAATTGGAAAAAGTTTTGCCTTTTATTAATGCATTAACATTATTGTCTACAGTATAGCTAATTACATTCACATAGATAAATCAAATCAAAATCATAATAAAACCCCTTTAAATAAAAACCATCTATGGTATGTGATACATTGGATCTAGGGTTATGTAGATTATAGAAATATATGTTTTTTTAATTATTTGAACTGGTTTATGCAGCTTTTTGTCCTTTAAAAATATATTTGCTTAACACATTAATAGTAATAAAAATCCGAATTCACAGTGGGACTGAAAGATTAACAGTGGACAGAAATACATTGGATAAAACCGTAATATTTAGCTTGAGAAGTCTTTTTGTATGTCTCAGTAAGAGCTGCACTGGCATGTGGAGTCAGCAGCATGTGGAATATTCCACATAATAGTTTAGTGCAGTGGAAAACTGGTTCTAGGAGACAGAATAAGGGGCCTGTTCATGCACCTTACCACACAGAATACCCTTTATCCTCGTAATACTTTCTGCTGTCTGTAGCTCTCAGAAACTCCATAACATTTTCCATCTAAGGCTGCAGCGTGAATACATACAAGGCCAAATAAAAATGAAGCAAATATTGTGCCTTGCAGATCAGGAAATGATGGTCTAATTACCTGCTGGCTGAATGGATGCTAGTGTCAGGAGTGGAAGGCAGCTTACTATTAATTACACTGAATAGTAATCCACTGTACACGTCCTGCATGCAGAATTCTACAGGCAGGCTGGTTTATAGGCTGGACCAGGCTAATGAACCCTACAAAATGTGCGTTTTGGAAAACGAACACAGGACGCACAGATTTTTCAGCTTCAATAAATCTATGAAAGCAGTTAGTCTCCCCCCTTCCAAAAGAAAAATAAATAAATAAATATATATATATATATATATATATATATATATATATATATATATATATATATAATGTAGATAATATAGATTTTTTATGAAGAAATGACACTTTGTTACAATGTAAAGTAGTGAGTGTACAGCTTGTATAACAGTGTAAATTTTACTGTCCCCTCAAAATAACTCAACACACAGCCATTAATGTCTAAACCGCTTGCAACAAAAGTGAGTACACCCCTAAGTGTAAATGTCCGAATTGGGCCCAATTAGTCATTTTCCCTCCCTGGTGTTATGTGACTTCTTAGCATTACAAGGTCTCAGGTGTGAATGTGGAGCAGGTGTGTTAAATTTGGTATTATCGCTCCCAATCTCTCATACTGGTCACTGGAAATTCAACATTGCACCTCATGGTAAAGAACTCTCTGAGGATCTGAAAAAAAGAATTGTTGCTCTACATAAAGATGGTCTAGGCTATAAGAAGATTGCCAAGACCCTGAAACTGAGCTGCAGCACGGTGGCCAAGACCCATACATTGGTTTAACAGGACAGGTTCCACTCAGAACAGGCCTCACCATGGTCATTCAAAGAAGTTGAGTGCAAATGCACAGCGTCATATCAGGAGGTTGTCTTTGGGAAATAGATGTATGAGTGCTGCCAGCATTGCTGCAGAGGTTGAAGGGGTGGGGGGTCAGCCTGTCAATGCTCATATGACACACACTGCATCAAATTGGTCTGCATGACTGTCGTCCCAGAAGGAAGGCTCTTCTAAAGATGATGCACAAGAAAGTTTGCTCAAGACAAGCAGACTAAGGACATGGATTACTAGAACCATGTCCTGTGGTCTGATGAGACCAAAATAAACGTATTTGGTTCAGATGGTGTCAAGCATGCGTGGTGGCAAGCGGATGAGGAGTGTGTCTTGCCTACAGTCAAGCATAGTGGTGGGAGTGTCATGGTCTGGGGCTGCATGAGTGCTGCTGGCACTGAGGAGCTGCAGTTCATTGAGGGAACCATGAATGCCAATGTACTGTGACATACTGAAGCTTAGCATGATCCTCTTCCTTCGGAGACTGGGCCGCAGGGAAGTATTCCAACACGATGACCCCAAACACACCTCCAAGAGGACCACTGCCTTGCTAAAGAAGCTGGGGGTAAAGTTGATGGACTGGCCAAGCATGTCTCCAGACCTAAACCCTATAGAGCCTCTGTGGGGCAACTTCAAATGGAAGGTGGAGGATCACAAGATCGCTAACATCCACCAGCTATGTGATGTCTTCATGGAGGAGTGGAAGAGGACTCCAGTGGCAACTTGTGAATCTCTGGTGAACTCCATGCCCAAGAGGGTTAAGGCAGTTCTGGAAATTAATGGCAGTCACAAGAAATATTGACACTTTGGGCCCAATTTGGACATTTTCACTTAGGGGTGTACTCACGTTTGTTACCAGTGGTTTAGACATTAATGACGTGTTGAGTTATTTTTAGGGGACAGCAAATTTACACTGTTGTGCAAGCTGTACACTCACTACTTTACATATATATATATATTATATATATATATATATATATATATATATATATATATATATATACAGTATCTCACAAAAGTGAGTACACCCCTCACATTTTTGTAAATATTTTATTATATCTTTTCATGTGACAACACTGAAGAAATGACACTTGGTACAATAAAGTAGTGAGTGTACAGCTTGTATAACAGTGTAAATTTGCTGTCCCCTCAAAATAACTCAACACACAGGCATTAATGTCTAAACTGCTGGCAAAAAAGTGAGTACACCCCTATATGAAATGTCCAAAATGGGCCCAAATGGTCAATATTGTGTGTGACCGCCATTAATTTCCATATATACTTCCATATATATATATATATATATATATATATATATCCAATATATACAGTATATATATTATTTGTATATACTGTTTATATCATTTTTTTTGGGGTGGGGGGGGCAAGATATAAAATGCATATAACATCTCCACACTGGACTGCTTACATGTAACGCACTGCCTGGTTAAGCTTTTACATTAAATTGTACATTATACATTGTTGATTTTTTTTATTTTATTTTCTTGGTAGTCATGGTGTGCTTAGATACGGCAGCCCCCCTATAAAATGATTCCTCTGAAATCCTGTGTAGCAGACTAGAATGGCTACTGTCTATGAACAAATTCATTAGCCTATTTATGGTGTGCTGCAGATTGTTCCAGATGTCCATCATCCAGGCTGGAAAAGTTCTCACTAGTGTTCTCACAGAGGCTCTGTTGGTTCACTTCAGTTCACGTATGTGCTTTTAAGGGGATCTCATGTTGAAAGAAATGTGTAGGCTGCCACTGTATTTTTTGAGACACCAAGCTAGATCAAGCACTAGAGTTGAGCGAACACCTGGAAGTTCGGGTTCTGCTGGTCCGTCCGAACTTCGGGACAAAGTCCGGGTCCGGGTCCGGACGGAACCCGAACGATCGCACGGACACATGTTAAATTACATTTTCGAATTGGTCCGTCACGCAATGTACATTCGTCAGGTCACACCTCTACAATATACGTAAAATATAGAACGGGGGGGGTGGGGTTTTTTTTACTATATTTGTCATATATGTTTATTATATATATGACATATATAACCTATATATATATATATATATATATATATATATACCTTCATATATACCTTTAATTACCGCCAGTGTGTGTTATAACTGGTAAACCCGGGTAAAACCTGTAAAGTATATCCCCACATGAGTGAAAAAACGGTCGTCAAATCTGTAATTACGGACACACAACTCAATAAAACTCCCCTGTCGTTTAAATGTGA